>PVJS01001726.1:0-75698 GCA_004027185.1 Glis glis
GCGCTACGCCCCCGGCCCTATTTTTTATACTTTATTTTGAAACCGGGTCTCATGAAGTTGCGGAGGGCTTCACTAAGGAGAGAGAGAGAGAGAGAGAGAGAGAGAGAGAGAGCTGAGGCTGGCCGCGAACCCCGGATCCTCCGGTCTCCGCCTCCCAAAGTACTGGGATTACAAGCGTGCACCACCACGCCCGGCTCCATGCTTGGTTTTTAAAGGAGCTACCCAGTCTCTTTCCAAAGTGGTTGTACTATTTTACTTTCCCTCCAGCATCCGTCTGTAGATAGTATGACAGTTCCAGTTCCTCCACGTCCTCCTCCTTGGTATAGGCAGTCTGTTTATTTTTAGCTATTCTAATAACTGTGTAGTAGTTTCTCATTGTGATTTTAATTCGCATCCCCTAATGACTAATTCATATTTCCTTGATCTTAAGGATCTATTCATGTGCTTCTTTGCCATTTGAATATCTTCTTTGGTGAACTGTTCAAATATTTGGTGCCCCTCCTTTTTTTTAATGGTATTTGGAATTGAACTCAGGGGCATTCTACCTCTGAGCTACACCCAGCCGTTTTTATGTTTTTATTTTGAAACAGGGTCTCAGCCAGGTGTGGTGGTGCTGGTTTGTAATCCTAGAGCTTGGGAGACTGAGACAGGAGGATCGCAGGTTCACGGCCAGCCTCAGCTACTTAGTGAGGCCCTTCACAACTTAGTGAGACACTGTCTCAAAATAAAGAATAAAAAATGGGGCTGGGGGTGTATCTCAGAGGTAAAATGCCCCTGGGTTCAATCCCCAGTACTGCAAAAAAGAAAGAAAAAAAGAAAAGAAAGACAAAACAGGGTCTCACTAAGTTCCTGAGGGTCTCACTAAGTTGCTGAGGTTGACCTAGAACCTGCGATCAACCTGTCTTTGCCTCCCATGTACAACACATAATCTTGCTCCTATATAGTTTTCTCTGGGAATATTTACTTGGTAGCAAAGTGTATTAGTTGACTTTTCCATTGCTGTGACCAAAATACCTCACAAGAACAACTTAGAGGAGGAAAGGTTTATTTGACTCATGATTTCAGAGGTTCAGTCCATGGTCAGCTGGCTTCAAGACAGAAATATCATGGCCGCAGGGTGTGATGTAAGAAAGCTACCTAGCTCATGGTAGCTGGGAAGCAGAGAGAAAGACAGAGAGAGAGAGAAAGAGAGAGGGAGGAAGGGACCAGGGACAAATCAAATATAGTCCCCAAGCTACACCCCAGCGACTTACGTCCTCCAGCCATGCCCCAGTAAAAACATTCAAATTATTAATTCATCAGTGGGTTAACTCTTATCAGGTCAGAGCCCTCATGATTCCATTATTTCATGTCTGAACATTTTTGCATTGCCAGTACATGAGCTTTTCAGAGGGACGCTCTATATCCAAACCTTAACGTCACATAGAAGAGTAAAGCTACAGAATACCTAGCAGGGGTCTCAACTGTCGTGTGTACGAGACTCATTTGGAGAACTTAGTGAATGGGCCAGGAATCCGCAGCTTTCACGGGCTGCCCGGAGGTTTTGATGCGCCCCTTCAAGAGGCCACACTGAGAAGCCCCAACCTGGCCCGCGCCAATGCCGGGGAGGAAAAGTCTGCTCTGTTCAGGGAAGATGGGGTGCCGGGTGTGGAGGGACCTAGAAGCACTGGGCAGGGTGGGTGTGGGTTCTGCTTATTTAAGACCCCGGCCTGGAGTGTGCAGACCCCCTTCCGGGGTGCTGAATCGACCCCAGCAAGTCTGTGTTCAGGGTGAGTGGCTTAGGAACCGATTCCTACCCCTGGACTCCTGTATTTCCCAAGTGGCCAGAGGTGGGGCCGATGTTGTTTCTCTGCTCTTAATAAAAGGATGAACAGTAGAGGTCTTTCAAGCTTTCCTTGTCTGAAGTCCCAAAACCTCATTGCCCCTTTTATGCCCATTCCTTGCTTCCTGTCCTGCTCCTTCCTTCCCTCACCAGGACCGGAGGGGAGCAGGGCAGGGAAACAGAGAGGTGCTGGGCTACTTTCTCTGGAAAGGCATGATTGGCAGGTGCCTCTTGCAGGAGTGTGGGCACAGCAGACCTCTTGGCATATTCAAGGGAGCAGGAGTGGGTGGACGGAGAGACTTGAGGCCCTGCGACTGTGCCGTGGGGTTCACTCATCTCTGGAAATGGCCCCTGCTCACTCTCAGCCTGTGCAGATTGGAGAAGGAGCTGGGAGCCTGTAGCAGTGATGGGAGGGCTGGGGCAGGTGCTCGGGTAGGGCGACAGGTGCGTGCTCTGTCCCCATCCCCTGGGCCTCGGGTGCAGCCTCAGCGGGTTCCCTGCCCTGCCCCCAGTGTCACACTGGGTGAGGCTTCTGTTGCACCAAGGCAGAAATGGCAGGCAGATGCAGGGCGCCTGGTGCCCCATGGGGCAGGTGGAGAGGAGGGCAGGGAGGACGCCCAGGGAGGAGGGGCAGAGGCAGGCGTCTGAGCTAGGTGCTGAGGTGCTCCATGCGGCCTGGGAGGGGGCACCCTCCCCCTGCGGGAAGGGACATAACGCACGGCTGGGCTGTCCACTGGCCTGGAAGCTGATAGAGCCATTTGCCTGCCATTACCACACTGGCTGGGACAAATGGAAGGGCACTTGTCCCCTGGGGTGGTCCCTGCCATGCTGTGCTGGCACCGAGCTGGACGGATGTCATCGCCTTTGTGGGGGAACGGGCGGCCCTCCCTGGGCAGGGTGGCTGCCTGTCTTTGTCCTAGTCTCAGAGATGAATCGGAGGGAGGGGTCTTGGTCAGAGGAGGCAGGCCACCGGCACCCACCATTGCCAAGGGACGTGGGACCCCCCATCCCCATCAGGAGAGGTTATGTGTGTGGTGTTTTATTTGGTTGGGTGTTTGTATTAGTTTTCCTACTACCGGATCGTAGGTGACCACAAACGCAACTGCTTTTAAAAGATCCATTCTGTCACTCCACCGTGTCTGCGGGGCAGGGGTCCAAGCTCCGCTGAGCTGCACTCTCCGCTCAGGGGCTCCTGAAGCCGCCATCTGGGGAGGGGCTGGGGGGGTCAGGGTCCTCTTTCTAGCCCACTCAGTTGTTGGCAGGACTCAATCCCTTGTGGTTGTGGGATTAAGGTCCCCTTCTCTCTCTTTCAAAAAATATTTTTTTTGGTGGTGTTTGTGGGGGGGACTGGAGACTGAACCCACAGGCATTCTACTTCCAATTTATACCCCTAGCCCTTTTCAATTTTGTTTTGTTTCGTTTTGAAACAAGGTCTCACTAAGTTGCTGAGGCTGGCCTTGAACCTGCGATCCTCCTGTCTCAGCCTCCCAAGCACTGGGATTACAGGCATGTACCACTAGGCCCGGCTGAGGTCCCCTTCTCTTGCTGGCAGCCATCCAAGGGCCTCTCTTGGCTCCTAGCAGTGCTCACAGGTCCCCACCACGCAGCCCTCGCGTGTCCTCTTATGTGGCAGCTCACTTGACAGTCGCTGGGAGAAGCATGCTCTCTCCTTGGGAAGGGCCAATTCTCCTTTTAGGGGGACCATCACCTGTTTAAGTCAGGCCCACCCAGGATCATCTTCCTTTTGATTAACTCAAAATCAACTGATTTGAGACCTTAATTACTTCACCTTGTTCATCACGTTTGCGAGCCTGCCCACCTTGCAGGGAAGGGGAGTATGCATGCACATACACAGGGAGGCAGGGATCTTGGGGGGGCTGTCTTGGAATTCTTCGATCACAAAATTAAACTTCATTCATCCATCCATCAAGAGAGGTTTGGATGTTTAAAGATGAGAGGTTTGGCGGGTGCTTGCTCCCTGTTAGCAGAACAAAGGAGTCGTAACGAGCCACCAGCATTTCTGTTCTGCTCCGCTCACCCCTCCTTGCTCATAATGAAAACAGTTGATAATTCAGAATTTTTACTATAAACAGTGACTGTTGCATGGATAGGAACCAAAAAGAGCATTTTCTGTCTGTGCTCATTTCTCACAGGGAACCAGCTCAGCCAGTGACTGCTGCCATTGGCCATCTGCTGGGACACACAAGCAGGCAGCATATAGAATCGCAGAACCGCAGACTGTGGGAGCCAGAAGGGGCTTAGGGGATCTTGTAATATAACCCATTCATGCATTGCCCAGAGAGGGGGTGCGAGTTGTGCAGTGTCACACAGCTAGTTGGTAGCAAGGTTTGCTGAGACCCAACCAAGGTCTACTCACTCAGCAAGCAGGTCTTGGGTGAGGACTGGAAGGGAGCGGATGTGTCTGTCCTAGGCCATCTCATGTACGTTCCACACCAGTTTGTGTCATTACACAGTCCCTGCCCCTCTAATGGGACTGGCTTCATGGAACCCTTAATGTGTAAAAAATACTAAGCAGCAGGTGTCTCCCGGTTCATGCTTGGCCGGGGGAGTGGGCAGAGGGGGCTGCAGGCTGAGCACAGATGGGGCGGCAGGAGGAGGGGGCTCTGCAATCTGCAGAATGGCAATATTTGTGCGCATGTGTGTGCGTGTGTGCATGTGTGTGTGTGCGTGTCCAACTGACATAAACCCTGAAAGCCGGATTCCACCTCGTGTCCCCCTCCCCCATGCAATCACATCCGCCTATGAGTATTGTCACCTCGGTCCCTCTATCAGTGTCACAGATGCTGATTCACAAGATGCAGGTTGCCAGGGAAGGTGATTAATGGTGGCAGCCTCAGTCCCTTTTACTCTCCCAGCCTTCCTGACCTTGTTCTTTCCCTTCTCTTCCCCAATCCCCTGTTCCCACCATCCCCTAAAAAAGAGGTAAACAGTGGGGGCGGGGAGGGAACTGGGCGCTGTGGAGTAGCTTCTGTGGGCCAGACACCGTGCCACGTGCTTTGATTTGTCCTCATTTCACAGTGCGCGTAGAGGATGCTGCGGGCTGCAGCAGGGCGCGGGGGACAGTGTTCTTCCCATGTCCCCAGAGTGGGTAGCAGCAGGCTGGGTTCCTGCGGACATGCCAGCTATCATGGGGCGCATGTGCTGCCCCTGTTGTTTCTCACGTGCAGGCTGCCAGCACGCCGGGCTCCCCTGGGTGCCTCCCCATCACCAGCGGCGAGGCTGTTGGGGGCCTCTGTGGTCATTCTCCTCACCAGGAGGGTGAGATGTAGGCCCAGAGGGAACGAGATTCTCCAAAGGCCTCTCCTGCTCCTCTCTCCAGAGACTACTCTCACATCCAGCTGCCTTTTGTTCTGTTGCGCTTTTGTTCCTCTCTGGGACCAGAGACAAGGTCGCTGGGTCAGAGCTGCCTGTGTTTGCTCTTTTTTTTTTTTTTTGGCATTGGGGATTTAGCCCAGGGACATTCTACCTTCAAGATATACCTCAGCCCTTTTTATTTTGAAACAGTATCTTGCTAAGTTGCTGAAGTTGGCCTCGAACCTGTGATCCTCCTGTCTCAGCCTCCCTGGTACTGGGTCTGCAGGAGTGCACTGTTTAAGAGAAATGTCTTAGGCAGGTGTGGTGGCGCATGCTTGTAATCCCAGTACATGGAAGGCTGAGACCCGAGGATCGCAGGTTCGCGGCTGGCCTCAGCTACTTAGTGAGGCCCTCTGCAACTTAGTGAGACCCTGTTTCAAAATAAAGACAAAAAAAATAGGGCTGGGGGTGTAGCCCAGAGGTAGAATGCCCCTGGATTCAATCCCCAGTACCGCAAAAAACAAAACAAAACAAAAGCAAAAGAGAAAGGTCTTTAGCAAGGGAGATTTTAGCCATGAGGTTGGTCTCTCCCAGCACCCAGCTCTGAGCAGCTTCGCCGCTTCCTCCCTGTGATGGTCACTGCTGTCATCGACTAGATGGACACTGACTGACCAACTGGGCCAGGGATAGAGAGAGCTGCTGACCCCGAGCAGCTCTATGTCATGGTTTGCTTAGCCCTCCCGCCGTGTCCACGTGGGGCGGGGGCTGCTGAATGTGTGTGGCTACAGTACTAATGTGCACGAGAACTCCAAGGCCAATTTCCGATTCGCAGGATGTGGCAGTATGAGCATCGTCTCTTCTATTTTTGGGCTACCCAAGGAGTCATGTAAGTGGGTGAGACAGGCCAAAGCAGGAGGGCGCAGGGTGCTCGTCCTGCCTCTGGGGGCTGCCTCTGTGTCAGGCTGGGAGACTAGGGGAGAGGGCTGGGCTCAGCCCCCATTTTCCTGCCCTCAGTAGCTTGGTCCTTCAGTGAGTTTGGCTGAGGCAGAAAGTAGATCAGAGGAGATAGTTCTGGGAACCAGGTCTGGCAGGCCTGAGAGGGCAGGCGGAAGCCTGTCATGAGCCCCGTCTTCCCCCTGGAGAAGGCGGACTGCACAGCAGCTTCAGCACCTTGGACAGGGCCTGCGGCCCATGGGAAGGCAGGGAGGCCCTTGGTGCCCTTTGGTGCCCCCACCAGGCCCACATGGGTTCCAGGGCTCAGAGCTCTCAGGAAGCCTAGGTGTGGGCCCTGGTTACTGGGAGAACTGAGTCACAGGTCGAGCCTGGACTGAAGCTGGATGGGAACTACGCTGGGACCGTGGAGGGGCCTTCCCTGGGACATGTTCCCTACCACTCGGATTCATTTTCTACCATCTTCACCAGGAACCTCCTTACCCAACCAGGCTGGTATCCCCAGTGTACCCCACTCTGCCACACCATGTGAGCCCACTTCTTGCTCTCCCCCCGCTTCAGCCCATCTCGCAAGGCTTTCCGAGACCACCCGTCCCCCAGCCTTCCCCTGCAGTGATCTCTCTGTCTCCTAAGCTCCCAGTGCTGACTCTCTGGACCCCTGAGCTCTAACAGGGATTTTGTGTTTTATGTCTGTGTGTCTCAGTTCCACGTGGGGAGGCTGTAGTTTATATAATTTTCTAAAAAAAGCCTTAATAATATATTTTACTTAACCCAGTATTTTCAGAATAGTGTCATTTCAACATGTAGTCAATATTAAAAACATATTAATAAGATATTTACATGCCTTTCAAATCTATAGTGTGTTTAATGCTCACAGCACGTCTCCTTTCTTGGTGATCCTGGAGCCCCAGGTGGGGTAGAGAGTGTATTTAAACAGCTTCGGTGCTGAGAACACGTGGCATCAAACGCCACCCCAGGGCCTTTATGCTGGGTGTCAACAGGTTAGAAAGCCTGAGAGCAGCTGGGTGTGGTGGTGTGCACCTGTAATCCTAGTACTTGGGAGGCTGAGACAGGAGGATCCCAGGTTTGAGGCCAGCCTCAGCAACTTAGCGAGACCCTGTTTCAAAATAAAAAATAAAAAGGGCTGGGGTGTAGCTCAGAGGTAGAATGCCCCTGGGTTCAATCTCCAGGAACACACACACACACACACACACACACACACACACACACACACACTCACACACACCCTATAGCCCCAATCCTGGATTCGTGCTCCCTCTCTCCTGTTCTTCACACTGTCACCACCAGCCAGGACTGGTCCTAATTGTTTCTGCCACCTGCTCCTGTAATGGGGGTGGGCAGAGATCACTACTGCTTCCTCTATAGCACCAGAAGGCTCCAACCTGCTATCTCAGCTTTCCCACAAATAGAAGGTGCTATATTTCCCTCTGCGTAAAAGATCTCAGCCTATATGGCCCTGCATTCTGCTGTGTATCAGCCTTGCTCTTCTTGCACCTCCCCAAGCTGTCCTAGAATATCGAGTAGCTGTCCCACCCCCGATGGAGCAGGTGTCTTGAGCGGTCCTGAGCTCTCTGTTCCTGGAGTTGACCAAGGTGAACGTGTGCTTGCAACCAAGCGGGTGCACAGGGCTATTCTGCGTGGGCGAAAAGCTGAGCAAAACTTTAGGAAGGCCATTCCCACCGTTTTGGGTGCATACAGATGTGAGCCTCCCCCTCAACTTCCCTCTCCCTTCCCTTAGACTTCCCATCTTGTTTCCTCAGCTTGCTTTGAGGGATGAGGACACCATTACCCCCTCTTGCTACAAGGTGTACTGATCATTGTTTGCCGCCTTGAGGTATTGCTTAATTTTTCTTCCTTTTTTTATTTTTTTGAGGAACTGGGGATGGAACCCAGGGGCATTCTACCTCTGAGCTACACCCCCAGAACTATAGATTTTTTTTTGCGGTACCGGGGGTTGAACCCAGAGGAATTCTACCTCGGAGCTCCACCCCAGCCCTATTTTTTATTCTTTATTTTGAAACAGGGTCTCACTAAGTTGCAGAGGGCCTCACCAAGTAGCTGAGGCTGGCCGCGAACCTGCGATCCTGTTGTCTCAGCCTCCCAATGGGATTAAAAGCATGTGCCACCATGCGCGGCTAATTTTTTTTTACTTTATACAACTGTTTACTAGGACTTATGAGGCCAAAATACCAGAGGGGAACTGGCTTGACAGGACATTTGACCCCTGGCCCAAGGCTGGCCATCTCGGGTTGACTGCCTGCCATAAAGGCTGGCTTCGGTTAGTTCACACAAAGTTCAGGCAGCTGTCCTCATAAAAGTAAGAGGGCCGAGGCTCCCCTCTGAGATATCACTGTGGGGTGGACACTGCCCGGGATGGATCTGTCCCCCCTAAGACTCTGGAGCGGCTGCTGCCAGGACCTCCCCATTGACTCTGGGTGTTGGGGTCTCCCTGGTCTGCTGATATATACTGCTTTCTTCTGTGATTTTGCATGCTTCTGTGACCTTGATTGCTTTCGTATACTGAAGTGGCATTTTCTTGTGTCTTAATTATTTTCTCTATTAAACTGTCTTACACTTTTGCTTGTGTGGGAATGGCTTCATTTTTGCCATGGACCCAAATTACTAAGCAAAATACCATTCGGCTCCCTAATACCCTCAGGTTCCTAGGAATGGAGGCAGATAATGGGATAGACTGAAGAGACTTAAGAGATAGTTTCTGGTCTCAGAGGATATATACAGTTCAGTTGAGGAGACAGAATGCGTACAGAAGAAATTTCTAGAAAAATTAAGAATTAGCACAAGTGCCCCAGGACACTGTGGAAAGAGCTGGATGGTAGGAGAGTAGGGGAGCCCTGGAATCGGCAGATTGGACGTGAGAATGAGCAGGACCCCTTTTGTCACATGGAGCTGTGTTCCGCCTCCCCAGACATTTCCTCCCAGGGTTCGGAGCACGTTCTCCACACCCACGATTAGGTTTCAGCTTATGAACTCGGAGGGTGGACTCACACACTTTCCACAGCAGCTCACCTCACCGTGCACCCCCGCCAGCCACCTGTGGTGCTAGGTGCGGGACTCAGCCTCAGCAAGCCACGTGGCACACAGCCGTCGCATGACAGTCTCACACAGCCTTCAGAGGTGTTGAGGAAACACCACAGGTACCGCCCACCCATCCACAGCGGTGTGCCCTGCCTTCTGCCAGCCTGGGGTGCTCCAGTCTACACCCCTGGGTGTGGAGCCATGTGGTCCCCCCACCCCCAGCCTCCAGGTGGAAGGACGTGGTGCCTACAGGGCAGCCAGACAGGTGGCGTGCGTTGCAGCTTCTTGTGACTCCGGGGGGAGGCAGCAGGGAGCCTCCCATGTCGGGCTGGGGCCCTTCAGCTGCTGAACACCTGCAGGGTCAGACAGCGATGGAGGACACTTGTCAAGGGCATGTCCTAAGAAGAGGCTGACTCGGCATGGTCACGGCCAGGGGCATGGGAGAAATGGCCTCTCCAGGTGCACCCCCATGCAAAGTGTGCAGCCGGTCAGGCCTGACTGTCCCGCCAGGGGTGCCGCGAGGCTCCGCTGCAGGCAGCAAAGCGAGCTTCCTAAGATGCACACCTGCCGCTGAATGCCGCCCAGGCGGGTCCACACAGACGTATGCTTGTACATGAATTCAATCAACACCCACCGCCTCCCACCCTCCTGCTGAGCCCCACGGCCTGTCTGTGAGGCTGAGGGCTCAGCAGGAGTGAATTGGGTCCTGGAGGAAGGTCCTGACGGAAGGGGCACTTGAAAGCCCCAGGATCCAGGAAAAGGCTGAGGAAGCCAGGTTGGCTCCTGCTATCGACGTTCCGGGCACACCTCCCGGCAGGCACAGCTGGGCTAGGCCCGCTCTCTGTCCACAGTGTTTGTAAAATGGAAATATGGAGTCCCTTCTACTTTGATCACTCCAGGGGCCTGTCCTGTGTTCCTCACCCAATTCTTAGTCTTCTCCCAACCCCACAGGGCCCTATCAGCTCCTGGCTGGCAGGGTGACAATGACAAAGTCATCCCCTGCTGGCCCATCCTCTGCTCGGACATTCCTGGCCAGGAGTCCTCTGCTCTGGGATGGAGGTCCCCATCACTCAGCCCTCGGCCTGCCCCTGGATCAGCAGATCTCTCACGTCTTTGCTCCCCTTTGGCCTTGTCATTTTACAGATAAAGCCAAGGAGGCCAGAGAGAGGAAGTCTGCCCTAGGCTCCAAAGCTGTCACAGAGTGGCAGAAGGGGCTGGAACCCAGGCCTCCCAGGCCCCACGAGGTAAGCTGGATGCCGACCCGGGCTACCCCTGTGCCTTGGCAGCCTGGAAGGGACAGGGTCCTGGCAGGATGAGTCTAGATGTTCTGCTCTTTCCAGCCTGCTCCCTCGTGCTCCAACTCTGACAGCCATGGCCTCCCCTCCCCTCCTCCAGGGGGAGTCATGTCATGCCCACAGGAGAAGGGAGGTTCCAGGCATCCTGGCCAGGGGCAGCCAGCCTCAGAGCCCTGTGTGCTCTGGGGAGGGGGGCTCCCTGACCCCTGTCAGGCTCAGAGGCCAAGAGCTTCGGTTGCCACAGCTGCTGCCCCGCCGGGGCCCCGCGCCCGCCACCACTGATTGCAGCGTATGCCATTCCTTCCATTTTTAACAGCCCAGCTCGGCCCAGCCTGCCTGAGCTGATCCAGAGGCGGGCCCTGCTGTTGATTGCAGAGCTAAAAATACCAGCGAGGCTTCTGATGAGAGCAGGGGGCTCGGCCTCCCCTTCACCCGGCCCCTCGGTCTGCTGCGGCTCTGCACTGCCTTCCTGCAGAGCAGCTTGGGGGACCCTGGAGGCTGGGGGGCAGGGAAGCCCCTTCACTCCCATGCCCTCTGCAGCCATCGAGGCACCGAGCAGAATGGCTGTCTTGTATGGGGGCCTGACAGCATGTGGGGCCTTTCTGAATGTTGGGGTTCCTGGGTATTTTTCGTGCTATGTGGACATGATCTTGTGATGTTCTGGGACTCTAGGTGTGAGGTTTGCTGGGCAGGGAAAGTTGGAACTTTCCCAGGCTTCTCCTTTCCTTCCTACTTCCTGTCCCTGAACAAATCCTGTAGGGCCGACCTCCTGCACGATCTCTTCACGTTTGGCTCGGGCCCCTGCCTGAGTGTCCCCTGGCTGCTGGGAGCCTCCTTCTTCCCCATATCACTTACTACTGTCAGGATATTTTCCTAAAACTCAACTCCTGTCAGCTCCTCCTCCACTCCTAAATCTAACTCCTTGATCCAGCCTATAAGACCTTCCATGATCTGACCTCAGTAGATTGTTCTAGTCTGATTTTCCTTGTAGGCACTCTCAGTAGCCAGTCACATCGGGCTGTCCTCTGTTCCTGGTGCAAGTCCCAGGGCCATCTTGCCTGTTTCCCTAAGGTGGTCAGGCTGTAGGAGGCTGAAGGCAAACCACTGTGGGGAGACTGCAGATTAACATAATCGTCAAGCTCATGGTCCCTCCTGCCGGAGAAATGGGTTTTGAAATAGGACAGTAAAGTTTGCCCTTAACCTGGTCACCAGGTTGTTGCCTGCCTGGTAAAGCAGCCCACTCTGGTCTTTTTGCCTTAAGACCCATGTGGTGACCTCCCTGGACGGGGTGGAGATGAGGATGCCTCCCCAGGGCTCTCTGGCCCTCCCAGAGGTATTCGACGTTCCCCATCACTGAGGCCTGTCTGAGGGACTGGTGCCCAGACTCTGCCCCTGCTGGGTCAGCAGCGAGTTCATAGAAAGGGAGGGGACGGCGTCATACCTGATGGGGTTCCCGCCTGGTCTAGGGGCCCTTGCCCATCTGGCCCAGGCAAGCTGTTTGGAAAACCACCGAAGGACATCAAACTATGTACAAACTCTACTCCCCAGCCCATACCTGCTACCCTAGACTCTCGACTGCCAGGGCTGCTACATCATCCCTGGAGCTGCTCTGTCAACTCCCACAGTGGATGTAGGGGAAACTCAGCCCCAGAGAGGTGAAGGGGATTTCTGTGTTAATGACAGAACTGGAGCTACGCCCCAGGCCTCTCGGGTCCTAGGAGAGGATTCTGTCCTTCCCCTCCCTCATCTGGAGTGCCCTTCTCTCCCACTGCGCCTTCCTCCAGGCAGGGCCATCCTCGCCTCCCCTGAGTTACTGGAGCCCCCTCTATTGCCCTGTGGGACTGGGCTCTTGAGGACAGGGACTGAGTTGGGTTTTTGTTGTTGTTGTCGTCGTTGTTGCTGTTATTGAAGATTGAACTCAGGGGTATACTACCTCGGAGCTACAACCCCAGCTCTTTTTATTTTGAAACGGGGTCTTGCTATATTGTTGAGGCTGGCCTTGAACCTGTGATCCTCCTGTTGAGATCCTCCCAAGTACGGAGATTACAGGTATGTGCCACCGTGCCTGGCTTGAGTTGTTTTAGAGGGAATACCTGGTGTTTACAAGAACTCAAATGTGTGTTGAATGAATCAATGAATAATTCTAAAGTCCATCCTGCTGAGCTGGTGTTGGGCCGCACACATGGTTTACTATTAGGAATACACATGGCTTTAAGGCCCAATGAAATGATGATGAACAGCAAGGGGAGCTGGTGCCCCCTTCCTCCCTCTGGCTGCTGGCATCCCCACCCAGCCACTGCACACACACACACACACACACACACACACACACACACATACACATACCCAGGCCTCCGCACACACCAGCCCACAGAGGGCCGCCTCTTGCAAGCCTGCTCCCTTCTGCTCACTCTGCCCGAGGGACAGGGAGGGCTACTGTGCTGGGCGGCAGAACGTCTTAGTCTCCTCAGGGCTGGGATTCAGCCCCAGGGAGAGTAAGAAGGAACAAAGAGAACAGCAGTGCCCGAGTCACGTGAGGGCCCCGCGCTTTGCTTCTCTGGATTCCCTGGCATGAAGAGTACGGGTCCGACGCTGACCAGAGGGCTCCTGGGTGCTGCAGAGGCCGCGGCCCTGGTCTCTTCCACCTCCTTCAGGTCTTAGGCAGAGAGTGTCTGGCTGCCTAGAACGGAACCCTCAGGCTTCGTTCAGTAACAGTGACCCACGAGAAGGATGCTGGAGTGCCTTGTGGGACTGCAACCAAGTCTCCAGGGAGCTGAAAGGCCCCCAGAACCTGGGGGACACCCTGCCTACTTCTCTCTGTCTGAGGCCATGCCGGGTCTCGTCCCTGCTGCTCCCTCAGCTCCGTTTCCTCCTCGCCCTGCAGATCAGCTTCGGTGCTTGCTCATCAACACATGGTCCTAACATGGTCCTAACGCAGCTGCTCCACCCCGCCTGCCTGACCTCAACGCCAGGTCCAGCCACAGACGGACTCCAGGGCCCCCCAACTCCAAAATCATCTTCACAGAGAGCGTCCGACAGGCTCTCGGTCAGTGATGGCTTGTGTCCTGCAGTGTCAGGTGTCCGCTTCTGATACAATTGTCTGAGGCCAGCAGGCAGGGCTGGTGGTGTCCCACGCTGCCTTCTTAGAATGGCAAGAGGGTATCTGTTTTGACCTCGGCTTTGCCCCCGGCCAGCTAGGATCCAGGGAAAGGCAGTGTCTCAGTCCGCTTTGTGTTGCTGTAACAGAATACCTGAGACTGGCAATTTGTAAGGAACAGAGATTTATATCTCATGGTTTTGGGGGCCGGTGAGCTCAAGGTCAAGGGGACAGCATCCAGCAAGGGTCTTCCTGCTATATCTTCCCATGACCGAAGGTGGAGCACACATGGCACAATTACCTCTTTTTTGTGTGTGGTATTGGGTATGGAACACAGGGGTGTTCTACCTCTGAGCTAGACCTCCAGCCCTATTTTTAAATTTTTTATTTTGAGACAGGGTCTCACTAAGTTGCTGAGGGTCTCACTAAATTGTTGAAGCTGACCTTGAATCCTGATCCTCCTATCTCAGCTTCCAAGTACTGGGATTACAGGCTTGGCCCCACCTCCTCTTCATCCTATTATAATGGGAATTCAATTCCAGCATGAGTTTAGGAGGGACAAACATTCAAACCATAGCAGGCAGTTTCCTTTCAGGACCCCTGAGTATTGTCAAAGGTGTGTGGGGACATGCACCTGTAATGGGTGCCAGGCAGATGTGGAACCCTTCTCCCCCTCTGCTGCAGGTAGAGTGGCCAGGACTTGCAGCACCCCAGTCCTTCCACCCACCATGTGCTCAGGCTTGGGTAAATGTCACCTCCACTGTGTCGTGGCACCTCCAGGACAGCTCTCTCCCTCCTCCATCACAGCTATTCCCTCAGGGCAGCTGGTCCCCTGACCCTGGGTAGCTGGAATTGTATAATGATGAGGGCAGATGGAAGAGATCCTTGCCCCCGGGTGCCCCTCGGAGGGCCTCTAGCTGCAGGTCTCCTGGGTCTGCTCTGAGCACACCCTGCCCATTTCATGGTATTCAATCCTTTTGCGGAGGTTCAATATATGTCCCCAAATTTCCCGAGGCTCCCTATAAAAGGTGGAGCCCGATTCTCCTCCTTCGAGTGCCGGCTGGACCCAGAGACTTGCTTCTAACAAGTAGAAATATGGCAGAGAGGTGATGTGTAACTCCTGAGACCAGCCATACAAAACATGGTGGCTTCTCCGGGTTGCAGAGGAAGCAGCCACCCCGTCATGAGGTCGCTCCAGCAACCCCATGGGAAGCCCACCTGGTGAGGAGCTGAGGCCTCCTGCCCACGGCCATGTGAGCGGGCCATATTGGAAGTGGATCTTCCAGTGACACCTTCAGCTGTCTGCTCCCGACCAACATGGTGACTGTAACTGCGGAAGGTTTGAGCCAGAACCATCCAATGTCCTCTCACGATGCCGAGACCCACACAAACCGTGAGATAATAAACAGTCTGGCATATAAGCCCGTATGTTGGGGGTAACTTGCTACACGGCACTAGGTAACGAATGCACGCCTGGACTGTCTGTCTTCCTCAGGGGCTAGGCACTTTGAGGGAAAGATTTTAACTCATTTTCCAGTTCTGCTAGTGGGAGAACTGATGTTCACGGTGACTCTTGGGGCCACTCATTATTCATCTGCTGTGTGAAGACCTGAGTGTCACACCTTCTCTCCAGTGGGTGTCATCCTTCTCCTCTCTGGCCCTGGGAACCCCCTGCCCGATCCTCTTTCAAGGGAAGCTGTTTCCCAGCCCCAGTGCCAGCCGCAGCCTCAGCCCAACCTCCGGGCACACGTAGTATCGGAAGGCTCTAGCCGGGCTCACTCCAAATGCTTCTTCTTAGTTGGAGGAAGGGGCTTCCACTCTTAAGGCTCCCACGAAGCCTTTGAGGTTGCTTGGACTGCTGGGTCGCAGCCAGGTGTGAGTCCAGCGGAGAACAACCCAGAAGAGAAGTCAGGGGGTTCCTCATGGCCTTGCTGCTCACTAGGGCTTGAAGAATTTGCGCAATGTGTTTGACCCTATGGGCCTCTCTTATCTCATCTCTAACGTGGGATGAGTGGCATTCGTCTCTTGTTCCTACAAGATAGCTGTAAGGAGCGAATGAGGAAATAGACGTGAGTGTTACACAGACCACGAGACACTGGACAAACACAAGGGTTCCAGACGAGCTGCTAGAGAAGTCAAGGTTTATTCATAACCTGAGCTCCACCCCCCCTTTTGATGTTGGGGACTGAACCCAGGGGCTTTCTGTGTCTGAGCTACACCTACAGTCCTTTTTCATTTTTTTTATTTTGAAATAGGGTCTCACTAAGTTGCTGAGATTGGCCTTGAAACTGTGATCCTCCTGTCTCAGTCTCTCAAGTATGGGATTATAGGCAAGTACCATCATGCCCAGGTCTGAACTCCCGTTTCTTGAATACCAGCTCTGCACTAAAGCCTTGCATACATTACCATATTTAATTCTGACAAGGTGTGGCCCAGGTGTCATTCTTTCTGTCTCCTGCTTTGGGATCAGGACACCAGGCTCAGGGAGGAGCACTGCCGCTCCACGTCCATGCTTTTGCTATCTGCATGCACTGCCCCTTCCTAACCTGGGCCTTGTGATGACTCCTCCCTGAAGAATTCAGAGATGGCGATGCTTGGATAGCCCTGGGCTCCGGCCCTAAGTTCCTGTGCCGGCAGTCCCTCAGGTCAAGTTCCTTACCGCTTCCCTGGGCCCAGCTGAGCAGGCCTTATCTTGGGGGGACACCCTGGGGCGGGGGGGAGAGCAAGAGGTCCAGGCAGCAGCTCACTGAGAGGCACTCAGGGATAATAGCTCATATGGGGGGGGGAGACAGGAGGATCGCAGGTTCAAGGCCAGCCTCAGCATTTTAGTGAGGCTCTCAGCAACCTAGCAAGACCCTGTTTTCAAATAGAAAAATAAAACAGGGCTGGGGGTGTAGCTTGGAGGTAGAATGCCCCCGGGTTCAATCCCCAGTATCCCCCTCCCAAAGTGTTTCTGAGAGCTTCCCAGCATGCTTCTCTCGGGTCCCAGTGCCCCAACTCTGGGATGGGGTCAGTGCGTCTGCGTCCCCTGACCTGGGTCATCTTGTTCTTTGCCATTTGAAAGGCAGGCTCTTTTGCTTCTGCATTGGCCTTCTGGGCAGCTGCCACCCTCTCTCAGCTGGGGGCGGGGTGGGGACAGCTTGGGAACAGGGGCCTTTCTGACAGTGAGCAGCAGAGGCCGGGGTGGGAGGGGGCTGCACGACTTCTCTCTGAGAAGTGTCCTGAGCCGGCAGGCTTGCATCCCCGACTCTGCGAGGCCCCAGTTGCTGGCCCTGCTCTCAGGGGAAGGAGCCTTTGCTCCCCTCCCCCCCACAGAAGTGAAGGGTCAAGATATGGCCGAATTGCATTTCCTCAGGCCTCGCCCCGCATGAAGATGAGTCATTCTCTTCCCTCCCCGCCTTCTCCGCTTCCCTCCCTCCCTCCCTCTGTCATTGGATCTGGGCTGGAATCGCTGTCAAGCCGGGCTGCCTGGGTCTCTGTGGATTCCTCAGCTGACGTTGGAAGCCCATCCTAGAACTGTGGGACGCGGGGCTCAGCCACCTCCATTTAGTCTCCTGAAATACCTGGGGAATGGCTCCTATGTGTCCGGTACCGAGCTAGGTACCTAGTAGATGAGGGCCGTCACTCCTGAACACACAGGGCCTGTAGGTAAGTGGGGGAGAGGAACATTAAACATGGAACTAAGAAGCCACTGTGTAAGTCACACTGTGTGTGTGTGATATGGGAGAAAGCACAGGGGGTACCACATACACAGAAGGGGTAGGGATGGCAAGAAGCCCTCTTGAAACATGAATGGTATGATGAGACCTGACCAGCAGAAGAGTTAGGGAAACCATTCCTGGAAGAGGCCCGGCACATGCAAAGGTCCTGTGGTCAAGAGAAGCGGGGCAGTTGGAAGAAACATCAAGCAAGAGTGTGGTTGACAGGCAGTGAGCAAGAGAGAAAGGCAGGGAAGATAGGGCTGAAAAGATAGGAGGAGCATGCAGGGCCTTGGAGGTCAGGCACAGAGAGCTCAAAATTATTCTAAGAGCCAGTTTGGCAGGTTCTTCTATTGTTAAACATGTACTTACCATCGCCAGCAATTGCACTCCGAAGTATTTAGTGAAAAGAAATGGAAGAATGTATAAAAAAAGACTTGTACACAGTGTTCATAGCAGCCTTATTCCTAATAGCCCCCAAACTGGAAACAGCCCAAACACCCACGAGCGGGAGAGAGAGACAACAAGTGAGTATGTGCACTGGAATACGCTAGAGCAATAAAAAGGCACAGGGTGCTGACACGTGCGTGCATGATACACGTAGCAACGTGGATGACACCCCCAAATGTCACGCTGAGTGAAGGATGCCAGACACCAAGAATACTGACTGCACGATCCCACGTATGTAAAATCTGAGAAAAGGCAAAACTAATTGATAGTGCTAGAAATCAACGCAGTGCTGTCCCGGGGCCGGAGCTGGGGCGTGTGGTGGGGCTGATCAGTGGCAGACTCTGTCCGAGGTGAGGGAAATGTTACCTGTGCGGTCCCTGCCCAGGTGTGCACATCTGTCAAAATGAACTATCTAGCCGCTTAAAGTGGGAGCATTTTTTTTTTACATAAATTACATGTTGATTGATGAATCACTTTTTTTTGTCCTGAAATGCGTCTGGTCTCTCTTAGTCAAATAAAGAGACTTACCATTTGCACAAGCAAAACAAGACCAAAAAAAAAAAAAAAGAAAGAAAATGGGTCACAGTTAGATTTGTAAAAAGACAGAACCCTCTGGCCTCTGGATGGAGACAGAATTGGCAGGGAGAGGGTGTGAAAGTGGACGCGTCTCACAGGTCTGGGCAAGCCAGGGTGCGGCTGGCAGTGGTGGTGGGATGGAGCAGTGCAGGGACAGGAGGAGGGCCTTGGTCTCCAGCTGGGTGAGACCTGGGGGGGGGGCGCCCAGCTGTGGGCAGACGTGCTCCAGAAGGGCCTGCCTTTGCACATGCGCGTGCGAGCTGGGCCAGCTCACAGGTGTGGCGTCTCACTCTCCCACCCCACCCTGCCCTCACACCCATACAAACTTGGTCCAGGTTCAATCGCTGATTCCCAAGCCTTTGCACGCCTGGGGCTGGGTGCCACCGAACTTATGCAGCCTGGAGGACTACGGTGGCGGCCGGCCCTCCAGCGCCTCAGTTCCCCCGTCTGTGAAGTGGCAAGAGCAGCAGCGGCGCCTGCCTCCCTGGGCCAAGGTAAAGGAAGGAAGGTGTGCTACCGTCGCGGCACCCTGAATTCTCACCCCGATGATGTGAATTTCACATTCCCTCTCACTTTCATTCACACTCCAAAATTAGCAGAAGGTGTGGCAGGAAGGGTAATTCATTTCTCTGTGGAGTCATTCATTTGCTGTCACCCCCTTCCCGTCCTGGGACCCCACATCTGCTCCAGCCCTGCCTCCCCTTCGGACCTCCTGACTCTTCTGGACCTGTCGGGGAGCCCCAACCCTCCTTGCTCCAGTACCCAATGGCAGTCCCCCATCCTGCACCCCTGCAGAGCTCAGCTCCTTCCCCCAAGGTCTGGTTCCCTCTGTCAGCCCATTCTGCAGCCCTACACCTGCTCCCCAGGGGTCGGGATGCTCCCAGACCTCCTGGGAGGCTGTGGTAATTGGCCCAATTAATCAGCTCAATTAGCAACTTCTGGGTGAGCTTGGCTCTGAGCCCGCCTCAGTGGGCGTGGCTGCTCCTCTGTGTGTGTGGCGTATGGCAGGAGCAGAGAGGGGACCAGAGGGGCTCCCTGTCCCAGACACGCCGGCCGTCCTTGAGGGACTGTCCCTCATTGCCACCTCTCCTGCTCCACCGCCACTGCCTCAGGCCCTTCATCCTGCTGTGGTCCAGACCCCCCTTCCCTGCACCCCCTCTGGGGAGTCTGCGCTCTGCTTGTCCCTGCTCTGCCCCTGGGTCCAATCTGTATCCAGAATGATATGATCTGTCGTGGCACAGGGAGCCTGCCCGTCCCTGCTTCCTGTTACCTGCCAGGTAGATTTGCAGAAAGTTTTTTTTTTTAAACAGTCTTTTTCTTACTTGAGCCCATTGACAACCCGTTGAGGAAAGGGTTGTTTCTGTCTTCATTAAGTGAGGTTCTGGGGGTGCGATGAGCCTCCTGGAGGTCACACAAGTACTCCAGCCTTGAGAGGGGAGGCGGTGCTCAGCTCTGTCCCTTGCCTCTGGGCCCCACTCTGAGCGCCTCTGCCTTCAGAGAACCTCTAATGCCTCCCATAGACTCCACCAGGGAACCCCTTCTCATGCCCCCAGGACAAACCTCCCACTTCCCCTTGCCTTGGCTAGAGTTCATGGGGTGCTGACTGCCTTCTGGTCCCCCCATTCCCAGCCACATTCCTCCCTCAGGCCCTGACTTTACCCACCCACCTCCCCACCAGCCTGCTGCCCAGGGAGCAGAAGCCAGAGGGTTCAGGATTCCAGCACTGTGGGGGATCGGGAGGGGGTACTTCTTCCCAGCCCCACAGCCAGGGAAAGCCACCAAAGGGGGGTCTCTGCAAGGACAGGCACAATGGCAGTGGCAGAGTGGACCTGGATGTCTAATGCTTCCTCCCCCAGCCCTGAGAAGGGAAGGGGGAAGGGCGGTAGGGGAAGGGGGAGGGGCGATGCTCAGGCTTTCCTTGTTATTTCATTCCAATCCACATTGAAGAGGGGTTGGAGTGATCATTGTGGTGGTCTGAATGAGTGGGCCCCCCAAAGATATATTCCCATCCTCATGACAGGAGCTTGGGATTCGGCCTTGTTTGTAAGAAGGGTCTTGGTAGATGTGATTTAAGTTAAGGATCTTGAGATAGAATCATCTGGATTATCCGGGAGGAACCTAAATCCAATGACAAGTGTTAAGAGATGTACAGAGGAGGGACTTGGAGAAGACTCCTGAGGATGCCAGCGGATTGGAGTTATGACGGCTGTAAGCCCAGGAGCGCTGGAGCACAGGAAAGAGGAAGAAAGGAGGGAGGGCTCTCCCCAGGGCTGGGAGGGAGGGCTGGCCTGCAGACACCTTGATTTTGGATTTCTGTCTTCAAGAACCATGGAGAATACATTTTTGTTGTCATCAACTATCCAGTTTGTGGTAATTTGTTATAGCTAGGAAACAAATAAAATTCATATTTATAAAAGAAAAGAAAGGAGTCCCAATTCTGAAACAGCAGTTTAAAATCTCTGAAGTCCAGACTGAGACCCAGAAGGGCGGCTCGGTCACCACAGGCAGAGACAAGACTCGAGCCCACCGCACGCCGGGCTCCCCAGAGGTGCATGGGGTGGTCGCAGGCATGCCTCCTGGGGCAGGCTGGGTGCTTTTCCATTTCCCTCTGGGAGGGGGCACCTAGCCCTTTTCTCCCTCTGAGCATGGCACAGACCTGATTCCAGGCACCCTGCCCTCTGGTATCAGTTTTGCCATCTAAGAGGCCCAGGGGACCCCTTGGTCCACTTTCATCCAAACATGGGAGGTGAGCTTGGCCCCTCGGCTCAGTGCTAGGCACATAGCCAGGGAGATAAACGGGTTGCGCCAATGTGCTGGCCTTTGTCTCCAACTCCCTGCTCCTTCATGCCATCTCCTTTATCCCGAAGAGGGGTGCAAGACCCTAGACCGCTGAGGGAGTGTGACCTAGCCCTGGTGCCGGAGCGAGGAGGAGCAGCGGCCTGGTAGTGAGAGCCACTGTGGGGGTGATGCCATGGCCTCTGGGTACAGGTCCCCAGGGATGCCCACAGGATGGCCCAGGTGTGTCCCTTCTCTCCAAGATGTGTTCTCCAAGACTGTGGCCATTTCTCAAGCTCTCAAGATCTGCGCAGGCGTCAGCGTTAGGAAGCAGAGCAGCCGGACGTGCTTGTTCTTTTTAGGGAGCTGGTTTGCGTGAGTTATTCTCTTCTGTGGCCCCGGGGTGCCAGTGCCTGGTGCCTGTGGGTGTTTACCGTTCCCTTATGGCAAGGTGGCCCGTGGAGCTCAGGGCTTTGCTCGGAGCAGGCTGGGAGGGTCCCACGGGAAGAGTCATTTCCGGAATGACTGACAAATGGGTGCGATACCATCTCTCCTGTCCCTTCCCCCCGGGAGCTAGTTTACTGAGGAGTTCAGCCCCAGTCATCTCGCAGTCAAACGCACCTCTCTGTCCTGTGCAGATAAACTCATCATTCTAGAAGGTGGCAGGCAGGGAGGCTGGGATGGATGTGGCAGTGGGCGGGTGTGGAGGGTGTGTGACTGCCTGTGTCCCGTGCTGTTGCTTGCAACTGGAGGGACGGAAGTCTCCCCAATAGTACTTCTCTCCCTCCTCTGTCCTTCACAGAAGGCCAGACAGAGTGGCTGGCGAGGGCCCCCTAGCCCCACTGGAGGAGTGGCCATTGAGTGGAGGTAACTGTCACTGTAGATAAGGGACAGAGGCAGAGACAGCTCAGCTCGCGGGTCCACAGGGCAGGTATCCCTGGTCCTCTCTGGACCCCTAGCTGAGGATCCTGAACTGTCCCCAGGGAAGGAGACAGAGAGGTGACCTCTCCAGGTTTCTGCTTTCCTCAACTGTAAAATGAACTCTCAATGCAGGGCAGCAACTTTTAGCTCTCTTTGGGTCGTGGATCCGTTTGAAATTTGACAAAGATTCCAGGTGCGGTGGCACACGCCTGTAATCCCAGTACACGGGAGGCTGAGACAGGAGGAACACAGGCTTGAGGCCAGCCTCCGCAAGCTACTGAGACCCTGTTAATAAAAAATAAAAAATAAAAAGTGCTGGGGGTGGGTGTAGCTCAGAGGTAGAACGCCCCTGAGTTCAAATTCCAGGACCAAAAAAGGCTAAGGCAACAGACCGGCTCCCTGTCCGGAGATCACGTGTGCACACAGAGGGGTGTGTGTGGGTACACGTACACCTTTGCCAACTATTTGTGGGGACTCGCGGAACCCCTGAAGGCCAGCCATGGTGTCCAGATGAAGAAGTTCCAGGCCCCAGGGCTCCTAGTCCAGTCGCACATGTGCTCGCTGTATGTGCTCAGCAATACTGCGGCGGGCTGAGGAGGCCTGGGCCCGCAGGGCCTTGGCTGGGGCGTCGTGGGCTGTTCTGGTGCCGCCCTGGTTTGTGGAGCATCTGTGTGGCCTCGGAGCAGGCTGGTCTGACTCTATGAGCACTGACATTCGCCATTAGGGCTGCTCCCTCTTTCCAGCCCCATCCCCGGCAGCCCTCCCACTAGTGGCTCCATTAGATGTCCCCTGGGCCACCTGCTGTGCGGTTGGGTGGAGCAACCAGTGTCTTGCTGGTGTGGTGCAGCTGTGCAGGGGAGCTGGAGCCAGCTGGCAGGGGAGGCTAAAGATCCTGGTCTCAGCATGACAAAGCCTGCCCCAGCTTCTCCTGTCCTGCCCAGAATTCCAGGATGACATTGCCCAGTGTCTGGACAGGTTGAAAATGCTGCTGGTCTCTGAGCTGGAACCTGCATGTCCCATTCACCTCTTGGATCCTTTATGAAGGGACAGTAGTGGAAATGCTGGTCCCATGACCCTTCTTAATTGTCAAAGCAACACTGGGCCGGGCGTGGTGGCGCACGCTTGTAATCCCAGTACTTTGAGAGGCGGAGACCGGAGGATCTGGGTTCATGGCCAGCCTCAGCTCGCTCTCTCTCTCTCCCTCTCACTCTCTCTCTCTACTTAGTGAGGCCCTCCGCAACTTCGTGAGACCCGGTTTCAAAATAAAGTATAAAAAATAGGGCCGGGGGTGTAGCGCGGAGGTAAAACGCCCCTGGGTTCAATCCCCAGTACCGCAAAAAAAAAAAAAAAAAAAAAAAGCAACACTGGGAGGCCGTTCCTGCTGGTGTCCTGTGGGCAGACCAGAAGCGGGGCACAGAGATCAGGGACCCTGCCTCCCATCCTCCAGGGAGGCCTCCTCGGGGCACGGGTCAGACCCAGGCCTGTCTGATCGCCCACCTGTGTCCTGCGCAGGTTAGCGCAGAGGAGGACCTCCTGTCCACAGGGCAGGTGGTGGTGTCTTTCTGAGCCATGCCAACCCTGTACCCCGTGACAAAGAAAGCATAGAGCAGTCAGGGGACAGTGGCTGGAATTAATGACCCCTGGGATCCTGTCTAATGCCAGGCCCTAGGATTCCACCCTTAAATACCATTGTCTGCCGGATTATCAGGAAGCTCCAGTGTTGGGCAGCTGTTTCTGGGGTGATGGGGAAGATGATGCTTTTGCCCCTCTCCTATGCAGAGGCCCAGGGATCCCTGTGCCCCCCCACTTCCCTGCTCTCCAGGCAGCCTGGAACCAGCCCTGCTTTTCCAGGACCCCCTCCGTCTCCTCTCGCCCTTCTCCTGCCTGGCCATTCATTGGGAAGTTCCTCTTTAGGTCTGATCTGCAGCGCCCTGGCTGGTGGGGAGTTCCTTGGTGGTGGCCCACCCTCCCTGCTGCAGGGGCCTGGGGAAGTGTATTGCTTGTGGCAGCGTGTCAGCAGGCTCCGTGTGGTGCGGCCGGGTAGGCCTGACAGCGGAAATTGGAAGCCGGCTGCTGTTTGACAGGTATATTATTCCCGCTGCCCTCGATTTATTTACCAAACAGCATGTGGAGCCCCGGAAAACTCCCAGAAACAAGGAGGGCATGGGAACTGAGGTGGCTCTGGAAGGGGTCTGGGGCCTCTACACACTGAAGCCTGCTGGGGGGCGGGGGGAGGAGCAAGGGGCCCGGCCGGAGGGGCTCACCCACACCTCTGTCTGGCTCAGCGCTGTCTGTGGGAACTCCCTCAGGCCCCAGCAGAGGGGCTTCCCGAACATCCTGGTCCAGGGCCAGGGGTTCTCGATCAAGTGAGGGGGCTGCACATCAGAAGTGGTTTGGGGAGGGGGCCTCTCTGGAGGGGGCGGGCAGAGCAGGGCATGGCGGGGGACTTGCACAGCTGCAGGTGGCCATCAGTGATGGGGCCCAGCCAGGGCGAGTGAGGTCTGACCTTGAGCCCTCTGCTGTTGGCAAGTCATGCACCCTGCACAGGGCCGTGTCTGCCTGCAGGGCCACCTGCTCCCGTTTGTACAGGGGGGTGTTTGGGTCCAGCCTCAGGGATAAGCAGAACATTTGGAAACAGAGAGACAGGGACCAGGGCCTAGCTGGGTTTCATGCGCCCGTGTGACCTCAGAAAGGACCCAGCCCCTTTGGGCTCTTCCTTCCCCACGGCAAGTGTTTATAATCATAATGCCACTTCTGGGGACCATCGTGAGAGAGAGATAAGATAGCCTGTACCAGCATGCTTTGTAAGCAACAAAACATATAGCTTGCAAAAGGGTGTGCAAGTGAATATTGAGACGTAGTGAGTGCCTCCGCGTGGGTCTCAGTGTGGCGGGCTTGTGAGGGGCCCGGGCTGAGGATGTGCAGTGATTTTGGGGGCTCGGGTGTGTGTGTTGGATTGTGAGTGTGTGACCGGGTCAGTCCGGGTGGGCATTCACTCTTCGTGAGATGAGGAAACTCATCAGAAGAGCCTGGCCACTGCAGGAGGGACTGGGAGCGGTGTGCCCAGTGGTGGCTGAGTGTGACCGTGCGCTGGTGTACACGTGCGTGCCAGCGAGGGTGTGGGCACTGCAAGACTGTGACTGAGCTCAGCTCCAGGAGTGTGTGGGTGTGTGTGTGCACCAAGAGGGTGTGGGACACGCACCGGGTTGGGCACATGCCAGTGTGCATTTAACACCTATGTGCCTAGAACAATGTGAAAGCAGGTGTGTCCCCTACCTCTGAACCTGATGCCCAATGCATGGATCAGGGTTCTAGTGTGGTAGAAACTCTCTGGAATAATAGACCCAAACGCCAAGTGGGGGAAGAAGAAAAAGGTTTATTTTGCCAGTGGGCTCGGAGCCAGGAATCGCTTCCCAGAAATATGGCTCCAGCCCCGAGTTCTACGTGAGCTCCCATTTTATAGATTTGTGACAAAGGATGGAAACAAGCAGGTTCACAGAGGTTGGAACGTGACAGTCAGTGATGGAAGGTCACTCCTACGTGACATGCGTGTTTTAAGAACAGCCAGAGTCATGGCGGGCTAAGGAAGGAAAAGGATTTTTCCTGCTCCCTCCCGTCTGGTGTCTTGTGAGTAATGGGACAGCCCCTCTCCTGCAGGCAGCTTGGAGACCACCCGCAGCAGGGGTCACTCTCAGAATGTAAGCAAATCATTTGCTTGATAAAGGAGAGACAAGACAAACTCTCCGTGTTGAGGGGACCGGAGGGAAGTGGCACAGCTTGGCTCCAGCAGGAGAGCCCCGATATGCACCTGTTAGATGTAATAAAGTTTCTTTCCCTCTTTAACTACCTGGGGCATCAGCCGCGGATTAAAGAAAGGCCTGGAGTTTCCTTTTGCCCCTGAACTCAGACTATGGGGACACTCTCCTGTAACACCAGGGAGGAGACTAAATCTCAGCCTTCCAATTTAGTACTTTTTTCTGTTCTACCACACTAGAAATGCAGGGACAGGGGGAGAGAGGATGACGGCCAGTCCTGAGCGGTGCTCACAGCGTTGAGTGGGGCTGAGTGTGAAATCCCTTCCTCCCTGGGCTAGCCCTGGGACTCAGGAAGCTGCCTGTGCATCTATTTCTTCCCAGCATCTGGACTGGTGGCTTCCTTGGCATTTAATAATAACTGTCCACTTCTACAGTCCCCAAAAACTCTGACTGAGAGAGTTCAGCCTCCCTCTATCTTCCCAGAGGCAGGGCTGGTGGCTGGCTGAGATCTTGGGGAACACAGGCAGGAAGAAGGAAGCTCCTGATTCACACAGACCTGGTGCCCAGCAGATCTGCAGGCTGGGGTGCAGGATGTCAAGGGGCGAAGACATCTTGAATGGAGAGCATCCTGTGGGGACACAGAGGTACTTGGGAAGCATCTCCAAGGTGGGCAGTGTCTAGTGGCCCCAGGGACCCTGGACAAACCTCCATGTAGGCTCAGTGCCCTCCTCTCCGAGGTGCTCAGGCTGCAATGGAGACTCTGCGGAAGGTTCATACTGACCGCTTGTCGTTTTCCCATGAGGGCAAAGGCTACACTCCTGCATGCGACAGGGCAATGAGGACTTCAGGCCCTGCACCCACCCTGGCTGAAATGCTGGGGACAAGGCTCTGACCCTGGATACGTGGGGCTGGAAGGGCCACCAGGCCCTGCACACCAACCACTTTAGAGGAAGGCGCTTAGAGGCCGTCAGGGCACGCGGCGCACCAGCTGGGGCGGACGCAGGGAGCCCGGGGGCCAGGGCACTGTCATGTCCATTTATACTCCACGCTCTGAAACACAGCCCTCTGGGGGAGACGGGAAATGCCAGAGAGCCTGGGGGCATCTGTCTCCCCGGTTCAGGCCAAGACATGCTCATTGCCCACAGCCCTGTGCCCTGCTCCTCCTGGGTCCCCAGACTCAAAGGCTCCTGCGTCCTCTCCCTCCGCCGCTGCGTTGCTGGGTGGTGGTGGCTCCTGCTCGCACCGGCCTGGGCAGTGCTGTGAGCCCGCCTGTCCTCTGCCCTGTCACTGCCATCGCCTGTGTGTCATCCTCCATCCCTCTGTCTCTGTGCCTGCCTTCTTCTACCTCTCTTCCTCCTTCCTTTCCTCCGTCCCTCCTTTTCCTCTTCAGCTCTAAATCTCATTTCCCCATTCTCTCTTTAGAGCTGCGGGTGCCTCAGAAGGGTGGTACGTAAGAGAGGGGAGGCCGGGGCTGGAGAGAGGCTGGGGAACCTTCCCAGCAACCCCAGAGGGGAGGGTGCTGGCCAGCCATATGCCACCATGTGCATAGGCACAGACACACGCACACGCACACACGTTACATATGCACATGGGCGTACACGGACACGTGGACTTGAGGCTCAGCACTGTGCCTTCATGGCTGGGGGAAAGAAAAATCAAAAGCAATCTTGGTGCTTCAAGTGCATGAGATCCTTAAAGGGTCATGAGCAGACAAGGGAGACAGTGTCCTGTGGGACACACACGGGGCTTGCACAGCCCTTCCACCGGAGGCCTGGAGTCTGTTCATTCGCCGGTCCTGCAGGAGGCCCCTGTGGGAGAACTCATCAAAGACAGATCCCCAGTGGGTCAGGCCCCAAGCTTCTGATCCCCTGGCTGAAGCCTGAGATGGAGGGGTCAGTGACCTGAGTGAGTCCCCCAGGGTCCTGGCCAACCTAGTGGGCCCTGCCTTTCCAATCCCTCCCCATTCCGCCCTGTGCCATGTGCTCCTGCCTTACATCAGGACTCGTTGGCACAGGATACAGCATAAAAAAAAAAAAAAAACAAGAAAAACCGGGAGTGGTACCACACGCCTGGAATCCCAGTACTTGGGAGGCTGAGACAGGAGGATTGCAGGTTCCAGACCAGCCTTGGCAACTTAGTGAGACCCCCAGAAACTTAGAGAGACCCTGATTCAAAATAAAAGAATAAAAAGGGCTGGGGGTGTAGCTAGGAGGTAGAATGAAAGAAAAAAACGGGCTGGGGATGTAACTAGGAGGTAGAATGCCCCTGGGTTCAATCCCCAGTACTGTAACCCCCCCAAAAAAAAACCACCACCACCACCATCAACAACAACAACAAAAAACCCAAGACAAATGGGGCACGGTAGCACACACCTGTAATCCCAGTACTTGGGAGGCTAAGACAGGAGGGTTGCAGGTTCCAGGCCAGCCTTGGCAATTTAGAGAAACCCTGTTTCAAAATAAAAGAATAAAAAGGGTTGGGGGTGTAGCTTGGAGGTAGAGTGTCCCTGGGTTCAATCCCCAGTAGCAAAACAAAACAAAACAAACAAAAAGCCCCAAGACAAACAAACCCCAAAGCACACAAAGTGTAGAGGCTGGTGGCCGGGGCTGCACCATGGCCCGCGTGACTGTCACGCACAGCTCTCCTCCCCTCCCCCTCTCTGGCCACCCTGCCATCTCCCTACTTTGGTAGCCAGCCCTCTGGCTGTCCCCTTGGCCACCTTGTCCTAGCCTTTTCTCTGCTCTGATGGTTCTGCTTCCTGGCTGGCATGTGACCCTGGCTAGGCCAATGAAAACTTCCATTACCTGGCCATGGGGATTGGTCCAGAGATGAGGAGTTGGTTGCAGGACAATTGTTGGGAATTTGGGAAAGGACCCTCTTTCCTTGGCCTAGTGAAGCTGGCAGAGGTTCACCTGACGCTGCTCTCTGTCGCCCCTTGGGGGGACTTCCTGAGGAGATCCATAGCAGGACAGCAGCATGAGCACCTGGATTCAAGCAAGCATGAAACACCGAGACCATGCTCGCTTATGACGGCCGATTGCTTCCCCTTCTTGTTGAAGCCAGTATGACTTGGGTTTCTGTCTCTTGCAAAGTAAGAAGTTAATTAATACAGAGAGGTGACATGGCCTCTCTGAACTTGCATTTCCTCCTCTGTGAAATGATCTCCGTTACAAACTCTGAAGGATCAGGGTGAAGGCGCCTGGTGGGCCCAGTAATAAAAGCACAAGTGACTTTTGTACCAAGCTTATTGCCACTGTTCCCTCGCTTGGTCTTCTAGAGACCCCTGTAGAGTGCCTGGACTGGGGTTATGATGTCCTACTTTCAGAGGGGGGAATCCCAGAATAGGGGGTGGCACAGGTGCCCCTGGTCACCCACCACCCTCCCTCCCTGCTGTCTGCTTAGGAGGGCAGAGCTGCAAGGGCTCCACCCACCAGACCCCACACCTCTGGGTTCCCACTGGGCTCCACCAATGGGGAAGCCCCAGCAGGGAACCCAAAAGACAGAGGGGGAGTCAAGGTATTTACCCTGCTTTCCTTTCTTGGGGAGGCCATGTCCCTGGACTCTTCCCAGATTCTGAGAACCAGGCCCGTTCTTTGGACCTGGAGGTAGTAACAGCTCTGTGTCCGCCTACACCCTGCCATAGAAAAGTCTATGAGTTATCTTGACATGGATAGAACAATCCTTCATGAAACAATTCTCGATGTATCCTGATGTGTGTGAGTCACTGATACCCCTGACTGATTGACATCTCCCCCAATGTCACACAGTTGTTTGAATTCAGCTCTGTGGAGTTTGCATCCTGTGACATTTGTATTTCCTGGTGTTACCCACTGCTCCTGGGACCTCTCACAGTCCCATCTTCCTTCAGGGCCCTGGGAGAGCTACACTGTGTCCCCAAGGCTTTCCCAGGTCCTTGCCCTCCCACCTCGGCCCTGTGAGCGCCCTCCTCCCATCCCTGTTCCCTCTGCACAGTGTTTGGTGCCTTTCTGTGGTGTGGTGTCTACTGGGTGCCTATCTCATCTTCCTTTGGTGCAGAGGGAACACAGACCATTCCAGTCTCTCTAGTGCTCACTGTTATGACTCGGATCTGGAACGTCCCCAAAGGCCATGTGTTGGGAGGTGGTGGAACCTTTAGCAGGCGGGACCTGGGTTGCTGGGGTGTGTCCTTGAAGGGGACATGGAGACCTGGCCCTTCCTCTTCCTCTGTCTGCTTCCTGGACACTATGAGCTGAACAGCTCCACTGTGTGTTCCCACCATGATGCGATGAGACCCAGTGACCATGGGCCGAACCCCAGAACCATGAGCCCAAATAAGCCTTTCCTCCTTTGTTTTTCTTGGGTATTTGTTATAGTAATGGAGAGCTGACGAATAAACCCACCGTCACTGCCCCCGTCCCGGGACCTGACAGGCACGTATGGAGTAGCTGCTCTGTAGCTGTACGTTGAATTCAGCGATAAGACCTAGAGTAGCTTCCTATGCTGCAGCCACAGGGGCCTTTGTCTGGAATACCTGTCCCTCCTGTAGATGGCTTTGTCAGGGTGGCCTTTGTCTGGAATACCCGTCCCTCCTGCGGCTGGCTGGGGAAGCTCTCTGCACCCTTTGAGACTGGTGTGGAGGATCCCCTCTTCCAGGGGTCTTCCCTCGCTGGTGGTCTGGCACCTGTGCCACATGGGGCGGTCCACCAGCAGCTCCTGCTTGGCTGTCTCCATGTGGCCAAGATTGCTCAGAGCAGGTTTGACTCATACCAGTCCTGCCCCACCCCCGACTGCCAAACACTCTGCTTGGTGTACAAGGCCAGGGACATTGTCTGGTGCACGAGGTCACAAAATGGATAGTGGTGGCCATTTCTTTTACTTAAAAATACCTCCTGATTGAGGTTTGTAACAACCCCTCTGTCTCCAGTCTGAGGCAGCTCCTGCTTGCCTGCTGGGGTCACTAGGAGGTGGTCTATGATAATGAGGTAGCTTTTGAAGGCAGGTATCATTTTCCCTGAAGGCAGGAGGACACTGCTGTTGTCATAGAGAAGAAAGTCCTGGGATAGGTAATTAGAACTGGGAAGTCCTCCTTGATGGGCAGGAGTGGCAACCTGGCCTGGGTCTGCAGGACCCAGGGTACCTGGGAAGCATTCCTGGACAATAGGGGTTAAAGATGCCACCCACCTTGCGGATAACAAGAGCCACCATTAAGTGAGAGTGTACTATGTGCAGAGCTAATGAGTTCCATTGCCCAACTACCTATGATTTGGTTAGGGTTACATTGGGCGCCTGTGTTGCATAGCTGCAGGGACCCGAGGGGCGGCTCATGTGGCTAGACATGGAGCAGAGTTTCAGGGAAGCAGGCCTGGCTTGAAGCCTGAGTGTGGGTCAGCGAGAGACCCCAGGTGAGACCCAGGCTCAGAGCTGGGGGCTCTGCATTTCCCAGTGCCAGCTGGCTTGGTGTTTGTGGGCCCAGATGCCCGCAGAGTCCAGTTGTCCTCCATCACGCAGCTGACCACAGGGCTGGCTGGAAAGAGAAGGCCCTCCCGACACCACCCAGGGTGGAGTTGGCAGGACTCCGTGCTGTGTTCTAAGCCCTGAAGAAGCATACCTCAGGTTCGCTTCCAGAGAGGCAGCCTGGGCGGGTTTCCCTCACCCGGCCTTTGGTCCCAGATCTTCCTGGCCTTGCCAGGCCTGGAGACCCGCAAACATGCCGTGAAGCCACCCCGATGCAGGCAAACAGTCTGCCCTTTGTGCCCAGATCCATGTCAACCAAGTGGAAATACATCTCTAGATAATCTGTTTTAGCCCTTCCATTCCACACTGAGTCCAGGTTGGTTCTGCAGATGGAGGAGAAATGAAGGAGCCAGGGGCAACGGAAGCGGAGGCTGGGACTGAACCTTCCGCTCTCACCACCCTCCCCGGGACCCTCAACAATGCCTGGGGTAGCAGAAGCGTCTCCCCATCTCTCTCCTGGTGGCCTGAGGGGAGCCTCTGGATCCCGGTGGGTAATACAGTATCGACGACTTGCTTCTCTCTTCTCAGTAACCAGCTCTGCACAACAGATCAATTCGCAATCAGAGCCGCTTCCCGGCCCCGGCCCACCATCAGCACTAACTGGAGGGCTGGCGATGGGATGGCTATCTGCTCTCTGCCTGCCTTCCACGTCCAGCGCCGCAGGGAGGGCAGGTGCAGCTGTGAGCAGTTGGGGCATCCTAGGCTGCCCCAGTTCTAATGGAGCAGAAGCCCAGGAGTGGGGCCCTGGTATTTGAATGGTTTATAAAGCTTCAGGGTGATTCTTATATGGCATACGGGTATAATAGGTGGGGAAGCTGAGGCTCCCAGAGTAGAAGCCAGCTGCCAACCCCTGTGCTGAATGGTGAGTGGTCACATGAGGATGGGGTTCGGAGGGCTTGGGGCTCCTGGAGGAAGTGTGCGTAGGCAGGTGTTGGAAATAGGGAAGAGGGGAGTCCTGGCAGAGGGAAGAACGGGGTGTTCCAGGCAGGGAGGTATTCGAAGTGAAGGGCTTTGGATTAGAATTGAGCATGTTTTATTCTCTTCTGGAGAGAAACTGAACCAGTAGAGAGGGACGCCCCAGCAGCCTAACCCTTCACTCAGGCTCTAGAGAAGAGCAGAGAGGCCCAGAGGGGCTGTCACTCTATACACTAAGCCCAAGAGGGCTCCCTGGAAGAGGAGGAAGGTGGATTTCAGGGGCTCGCTGAATGGCGGCTGAGATGCAGAGCAGCAGGCAGAGAGGGGCGTGAACCATCCCAGACTGAGGCTGTGGGCGTGGGCTTGGTGGAAGGGCATGGGGAGTCAGCAGCGATATTCCTGAGAGCCGGGTCTGCCACCTGCAGCCTCTTGACCATACCATGCCTCGGTTTCCCCATTTTGTACCAGTCCTCTCCCAGGGGGTGTGAAGAGGAAATGAGAACATGTGGGTGAACCTGCTTTTGAACTGGGAGTTTCCATGCGAACATGAGGAGCTGGGTCGTGAGGCCCACTAGGTCACAAGATAAATGCGCGTCGACTGCGACGGCAAGTGTCCCCGGCACATACGCAGTGGCTTAGGGAGCATCGTGGCTCTTTGCTGGGGGAGTGGTGCGGCTGCTGGCTCTGATCAGCAGCCTGGCCTTACCTGACCTCTCTGGGCCTTGATTCCCGCACGCACATAGAAAGCCGGAACGCTGATGCGAGCCTCCGAGGAGTGCCCTGAGGAGTCAAACCCCGGCAAGTGCATATTGGAGCCATTCAATAAGCAACAGGGGCTGCTCCCGGTCAGGGTGGCCCGGAGAAGGCAGCCACAAGCCAGCGCGCCCTAGGGCAGGGAGGAGAGAGAGTGGGTGGCAAGAAAAGCGAGGTGCCAGAGATTAGTCCAAATGACGGGGGCCCTCTGGCACCTGAGTCACTCTGACCCCCAGGGACCCGCCTTGGCCCTGCCCCTTCTCCCGCCCTGGAGAGCAGCTGGGCCGTGCTCTGGTCTGGACCTGCCTTTGGGCGCGTCCTGAGGCTACTTTCAGACCTCCTCACCTGGATTGATGGACGCTCAGGGGGCGGCTGTGCGAGCTGCAGCCAGGATCAATACTCCAGTCAACACACGCTACCCGCCATGTTTTCCCCACCCCAAACTGAGGGGGTGGGTGGGTGTCGGGAGTCTCCTAGGGGAGAGCGAGATAAACTCCGATGCCGGATGCCGGGAACTGCACTGGCTGAATGACTGAGTCAGTGGGGAGCGGGAGGAAGGCTGAGCGGCCTCTCCAGCTGCAGACGGGGCCTCCGTGACACCCTGGCCAGGGGGAGAGACTGGGGCCACAGGCCCAGGTTCAGGTGACCTTGTCACCTCCTGCGTTCTGGTCCTGTCCTCACCGTGTTGCTGCTGCCCACCTCCTTTGCTGTGACAGCTCGGAGTCCTCCCTGCTCCCCCGCCCTTCAAAGTCTTGCCCCAGACCCTGGGCCTGAGGCTCTGTGCAGACTCCAGGAGCGCCTTTCCTTCCACGCAGCTCCACAGGGAGATGCCCAGTTGGGCTAGGTCCAGGACATGGCAGGGTGCTCATCTGCATGCCCTCTGCATGGGCTTGGGGTCCCCCTGCACCCCAGGCCTGGTGCCTTCTGTCAGGAGCTCTGCCCCAGTCCCTACCCTGAGCGGGTGTCTGGGTCCCACCGGCCCATGCACAGCAGTGGCCGCCCAGTGCCATGTGCTTTAAAATCAGCCTAAGAGCTCTGCTCGCTGCCCCCAGAGCCTCGCGCCTCACCTCCTTGGAGCCAGCCTCTACTGGCAATCCAGGGCCTGGGCGCACCACCCAGCTCTGGAAAGGAGGCCTGGGCATCTCCCTCCCTCCTTTGCCCTGGTGCTGAGGCCGTGAAGGCCAAGCGTCCGAGCCCTGCAGGAGAACCACCGGAGGAAAGGCCTGCTCCTACTTAGCCCTGTGGCCCTGGGTGAGTCGCTCCGCCTCATGGAAACTCTTTTCTCAGAAACGTGAGGAGGAAGACCCAGTCTGCCTTCCTAGCCCCAGGGGGGTCCAAGGGCAGAAGACACCATAGTGCTTCCCGATGGCCTGGAAGGCTCAGGCAGGCAGGGGCGGCCTCATGACATCGGTCCAACCAACGCCATGGCCGCTCGGCATAGGGATGACGTAGGAATGGAAGAGCTGATGGGCGCGGGGAGACTGTTCCAGAAGCTGGGGGATGGGGGACATCCTTTGGGCTGGACCTCAGAACCACGCTGCCTCTTCTGTTGCCATCTCTCACCTGGCTCTTGAACCCCAATCCCAAGGGTCTGTGCTTGTGCCCAGGGTCAGGGCTCTGGGAGAGGGGAAGGGTGGCCACAAGGCCTGGCTGAACAAGGTGACGTGTCTGTGGTGGCCTCAGCATGATGTCTTACTCAGCAGTCAAGACCATTCCTAGCCGGGTGTGGTGGTACACGCCTGTAGTCCCTGTACTTGGGAGGCTGAGACAGCAGGATTGCAGGTTCGAGGCTAACCTCAGCAACTTAGTGAGACCCTGTTTCAGAATAAAAAATAAAATAGGGCTGAGGGTGTGGCTTAGAGGTAGAATGCCCCTGGGTTCAATCCCCAATACCTGCCCCCCACTAAAAAAAAAAAAAAAGACTACTCCTGGCCAACCTCTCTCCAAACTACCTAGAATGTCATAGTTAGGAGACACCTTAGAGAATTTACAGGTGACACTGGTGAAACCCAGAGACGGGCAGTGAAAAGATTGACGTCACACAGCAAGTGGAGCTAGGACCCTGATTCCAGGGACACTGCTTTTAGATCAGATGGTGGTTTGCAAACTGGGTTCCTGGGGGCACCAAGGCCTGCAGAGATGCCCTGAGGTGCCGTGATGGGGGAGGGTAATGGGAGCTGACGTGATTAGGGCTCTATTTCCTCTCCCCATCTCCATTTTAGTCAGAGCTGCTCCCTCCTCTTTGATCTGAATTTAATGCCTGGGTAAAACGTATGAAAAACAGAATTCTGTTGCGAAAATAAAAGTGTGAAAACCTCTGGCCTGCACCCCACAGCCTTGCCTGACTGCCACCCAGCAGTGTCTCCTGAGCCCCCGCCAGGCCCCACTCAGCCCTTCCTCTTGTCTACTGTCCCCTGTGTGTTGTCCTCATCTGTCCCCGAATGGTTCTGAGTTCTTCAGACCACATTCCTCCAGACCCCTCTGGACCCCTCTCCGCAAACAGCAACCCCATGATAAGCCGACCCTTAATGGCTGCTCTCTGCTAAGAGATAATGGACGAGAGGCTTCCCAGGCATCCATCTGTAGCTTAACAGGCAGCCTCTCGAAATCTGCTGTGCAGGTCTCTGAGGAGGCCAGCCGGGAGATGCTCCTGAACAAGAAGGCTTTCCCAGGGCTTCTTCCCTCCCCGGGATCCCAGATGCTAGCTCTGCAGCCTGGAGGGGTCAGAGAAGAGGCAGAGTGAGCGGGTAGGGTGGTGGGAAGGGCACAGGCTGGAGCCCACAGCCCAGATGCCGAGGTGGGCTGTGCCCTGAGCTCGAGCAAGCTCTGCGCCTTAGCCTCTGCTTGGAAGCAGGCCGGTGATGAAGCAGGAGGATTAGCAGCGAGCCCCTTCATGCGAAGTGCAAGTGCGGAGAGCGGTGCTGCGATCAGCAGGGTGGGAGGATAGAACAACCTTACAAATTATCCACACCACCCAAGCCCTTCTGTCCCCCACTCGGTCCGTCTCCTGTAATTGTCACAGTCATTCCCTGAGGTAGCTACTCTCACACCCCCCACTGTATGGGTGGAGACGGGAGGCTCTGAGCAGGCCGCACCCCTTCCTAGGGCCCCTGTCCCCCCACTTCCCTGAGGAGCACCTGAGCTGAGCAGCCTGTTTCAATGCCGCAGCCCAGGCCCCTGCAGAGAGCGCCTGCTGCTCCCGGAAGCTGTCCCTCTCCCCGAGCAGAGAAACCCTCTCTGGCTCCCTCTCCAGCCTCCCCTCTGCTGAGCCCCGGCACCCCTCCATCTGTTCTGTCCCTCCTCACTCTGGCTGGAGGGCCTGGCCTAGTTTAGGGGTGGCTGTTTAGGGAAGGCTGTGAGTGTGCATTTCTGGGGTGAGCCTAGCACAGTGGGTGTGAAGGGTGCCAGGCCTGGGGGCTCTGAGGATTACCAGCCAGGCCTCCAGATAACTAGCCACAGAGGTTTAGACTAGCTCAGAATCGGGCAGGAGCAGGTGCTCAATAGGTACCCACTGAGGGGGTGGCGAGTTCCCAGTGCAGACTGGGAGAGCAGGTCCTAGGTGGGTGGGGGAGGGCGCGTCTCCTCCCAGGGCAAAGAGTCCTTGTAGGCCTGGCTATTGTTTGTAACAGTGTGGGGGTCCTCAAGCCCTCTGACCAATGTCCCCCGTGTAGACCCTGTTCTGGACAGAGAAATCCCCGTCCCCTGCCACTGGGACCCTCTATGGAGCCATGGTGGAGGTAGCTCAGGCTTTGGGCTCAGTCAGGCCTGGGGACAAGTCCTCTGCTGACTTGCTGGGGGACCTCGGGCAACTTGCCTAACCTCTCTGAGCTTCCCCTTTCCTTCAGCAAAAGGAGGCTCACCCTCTCTGTCAAGATGGTCTCCTGGGCTTTTAAGAGGACGTAGAGTGACAGAAAGGGACTGCTCTTTCACATGTGCAATGGGGGTATTTGCCTCTGCATCCATCACAGGCCAGATGAGCAGATTCCAGGGAAAAGCCCCCGCTCAGTCCACAGCGCGCGGTGGGAGGCCCACAGAAGCAGCGCCCCCTCGTGGCAGGTCAGCCACCACTGTACGGCTCACCTGGGCGGCTGCTCTGCCCCAGCCCTCAGTAGAGCCCCGGGATATCTGGGGCGATTTGTCTTCCAGGGCCTCTTTGTCCTGGGCAAGTTGGCACTGATTAACTTCTTGTCAGGAGGGAGGTCTGTGTCTGGGACAGAGTGGTCCCCAGGGTCACCGTCCTGGGTTCTGGTGGGCCCAGGGTTCTGGGCTTGGGACGGGGCTGGACTACACTGGGTTCTGGGGCTTTAAAATCAGCCAGACGCCTGTGTGCCATTTGGGGTGGAGATAAGAGACTGGCTTCTGGGCGGAGGGGTTTGGTAGGAAACTTTGTACCCCCGTTGGCTGCCAGCTGGCGGTGCTGGTCTGGAAGCTCAAGGAAGCCCTGCTTGGCTTGAGAAGCCACCTCTTGTCCTCACCCTGGGGCAGGGGGCTGGAACCTGGGGCGGGGAGGGGGCTGGCACCAGACTGCACGGACTAGAGCGAGGTCATGTGAGTATCCATTTCCCACCTGTGAACTGGGGTGAGTCCGCTAATCCCCAGGGTCTTCGAAGGCTGATGGATCATCAGGGACAGAGATGCTCTCCCAGTGGCAGGAGTGACTGACCTCAGTCACCCTCGGGGGAGGTCTCCAGCTTCTTCCATGACATCCCTCTCCCTGGGGTGCCTGCCACCCACCCTCCTTTGTCTCCTTCTGACAAGGGTCCAGCCACTAGGCAGCCTGCGGCGAGTAACCGATGGCTAAGGCCTCCCAGCTCTCCCCTCTCGCTGGAGAACACATTTCTGCTCCATTAGTCTGCCGGTAAATGTGCCTGACGATTCCTGATAGGAGCAGGAGCTGCCGCCACATAAAACACGCAGAAAACGAAGCCCTGGGTTTCCTCCAGACCTGGTAATGGCCACTGCGTTCCCATCGTCAGCCATCAGAGCACGGGGCTGGAATGAAGCAAGAGCCCCGGTCCCATCCCCACCCGAGGCAAATAAAATGGGAAAGTTGAAATACAGTTGCCGTTTAGTTCAAGTTGGATATTAATAGCCTCAGGAACAGGCTCAAAGGAAAGAGGGGAGGGGAAGGAGAAGGAAGAAAGGGAGCTGTGAACACCATTAACATCCAATTTCCTCGGACAGTCAAATGGCTGAGGCTCTGGTCTCTGGGAGGGAGGGAGGGGGAGGGGAGGGGAGGGAAGGAGAGGGGAGGGGGCTTTCAGTGCTGTCAGAGCTGCTGATGCTGCAGCTTCCTTCCCCGCAAACAGCTCCTACGAATGAGGGGAGTAGGGTGAGGTCGGGGCCTAGATGTTCACTGGGATACTGCTTGGATGGGGAGACCTGGGCACTGTGGGGACACCTTGAGTCCCCCTGAATGTGTTTCTCTGGCTCAAGCCACCGCTGCCCCTTCTAGTGACATCGTGTGTGTTGCTCTGTGGCTGTTTTAGTCTGCTTTCTCGCTGCTATGATAAAAATACCTGACATGAACAACATAGAGGAGAAAAAATTTATTTGGCTCATGGTTTCAGAGGTACAGTCCATAGTCGGCCGACTCCAAGGTAGTAGACATCATGGTGGCACAGCGTGGTGGAGGAAAGCTGAACTCAACTCCATGGCAGCCAGAAGCAGAAAAAGTGACAGGAAGTGATCAGGGACAGATACAGTCCCCAAGGCCACATCCCCAGTGACCTACTTCCTCCAGCCATGTTGCACCCGCCTAAGTTACCACCTAGTAAATCCATTCAAATCATTAACCCTTCAGTGGACTTATCCACTGATGAGATTAGAGCCCTTGATTTAACTATTTCATCTTTAAATATTAGTGCACTGGGGACATGCTTTCGACACATGAGCCTTTTCAGGACATGCCAAACCCAAACTAAAACAGTGGCCATCCTCTCTCACTCCCTCTGTAGGAGAGAGAGCGTGCCCATACCTGGTAGATGTGCCGTTGGGATCTGCCCACATCCTCCTTACTGGGCTGGTGTGCCCATGCCCAGCTTTGCACAAGGGCACACCCTTCTGCAGAGACCGGACCTGCTTTCAACACATGAGCCTTTTCAGGACATTCCAAACCCAAACTAAAACAGTGGCCCTCTCCCTCTCACTCCTTCTGTAGGAGCGAGAGCGTGCCCATACCTGGTAGATGTGCCATTGGGATCTGCCCACATCCTCCTTACTGGGCTGGTGTGCCCGGGCCCAGCCATCCTTCTGCAGAGAACAGACCTCAGTCCAGGAGGTTACCTCTAACTACTTCTCCCAGCAGTCATCAGCTGATGTCAGGCCTACTCAGTGTACAAAGGTCAGAGCCCCCTGCTGGGAGCAGGGATAATGTTCTCAGCTGCTCAACCCTCCAGAGTGACCCCAGCTTGAGGCCAAGGGTTGACTGGCCCTGAGACCCTGCCCTGCTCACAGCCTGTCCTGTGCTGGGAGGGTCTCACGCCTCTGTGGGATCTGCCTGAGGAGGGCACCCTCGGGAGTCACATGCCTCCAGATCCCTTCCTAAGGAACCCAGACCTAAGACATGCTGTGTGGCCGGCCTGGGGCAGGTCACCTCTCTGAACCTCAGTGCCCTAATGGGGAGGAAGGATGGGCAGTGGGATGACTGAGCCACTAAAGCAGGTGTAGATGAACTTCTCCACCCTCTGTTAGATACTTGGATTAATGTCCTCCAGCTTCTGTAACAAATTACTGTGAACTTAAGAGTTTAAAACAACACATGTTTAATTAACATACAGTTCCATTAACTTTCCATTACTGTGACAAAATATGCAAGATAATCTAATTAAAAAGGGAAAAATGTATTTTGGCTCCTGGTTTATTCTGTGGTCCATTTTCCCATTGCCCTTGGGCCTGTGGTGAGGCAGCAGGTCATGGGGGGAGCATGTGATAGAGCAAAGCGGCTCAGCTCATAGTGGTGGGGGGAGCAAAGGGAGAGAAAGCAGAGGGGTCAGGGGTCCCAATATCCCCCTTTGAAGGTACATCCCCCAATAACCTAACTTCCTCTCATTAGGCTCCGCCTATTAAAGGCGCCAACACAACCCAGTAGCGCCATGAGTTGGGGACTACGCCTTTACCACATGGGCCTTCAGGGGGCATTTCAGATCCAGGTTATAGCAGGAGTCCAAAATGGGTCTCTCTGGGCTCAAATCAAGGTGTCGGCAGGGCTGTGTCTCTTCTGGAGGCTCTGGGAGGAAATCTGTCGCCCTGCCTTCCAGCATCTAGCAGCTGCCTGCTCTGCCCTGTGGCCCCTTCCTCCCTCTTCAGGGTGGCACAGGCCAGCGAGGTCTTTCTCATGCTGCCTCACTCTCCTACTTCCCACTTACTTAGAAGGGCCCTGTGACCACACTGGCCCCGCCTAGGTGACTCAGGATGATCTCCTCATCTCAAGATCCTCAACCGAATCGAATCACACCCGCAAAGTTGTGTTAGCCATGCAAGGTCACGTCATCATCTGTTCTCGGGATTGGGAGGGGAATGACTTGGGAACAGGCGTTATTCTGCTGATTATGGTACTCAGAGGACCTGGCTCAGTACATATTTATGGCCTGACCTTAGGTGTGTCGTTTCACCTCTTTGAGACTCTTCTACCTCTTTAAAGATCATCGCGAGGATTAGAGAGTGTAGTGGGGGGTGAGGGAGTCGGCTCCCTCTCTTCTGAAGCCCTTCTCCAGGCCTGTCTGTGTGCAAAGCTCTCTGGGAGAACCCTGGACCACTCTTGGGAATGGGGTCAGAGGGCACAACCCTGGCCTGGTTGTAGAGAGGGGTGAGGGGTGCTAAGCCCATTTCTTACCCACCGTTTGCCCAGAGCACATCCGCCTGGTGCTAATTTTTTAGGAAGGGATAAAGAAATGGATTGAAATAGAGGGTTGAGTTGCTGGCCGTGGCAGCCAGACTTCTGGGTATTTTGTTTACTCCCTAAATGTCCTTATAAAAGGCAGCTTGTGTCCATTGTGCTACGGGGAAGAAAAGAAAGGGGTCTGGGTGTGTGAATGTGTGGGCCAGAGTGAGCAGGGCCAGAGAGCGGGTCAGCAGAAGTAGAAGTGGGGGTCCCTCAGGGGAGGCAAGGCTCTCCCAGGAGCTGGAAGCAGGAGGAGCAGGAGGAGCACCACTGCTTCCAGGGACTCATCTCCAGTCTGGGCTAAAGTACTCCGTACGTGTTATGTCACCCCATCGTGACAATCTGGTTAGGCGTGTGCACACCCGGCTGTCCTCTGGGGGATGGGACACTGTCTTATTGCCCCTGTCTTATCACCTGGCAAGGCTGGGCAGAGAGAGGTGCTCGGTGATGGCTCACTGAGGCTGTGAACTGGGGGAGAGGGGGAGGGACCCTCTGCACCCTCGTGGGGCCGGACTCATTGGTGGGTCTGTCATGGCGACTGAACCAAGTCAAGACCACGGCCAAGACTCCACGGCTTCCTGGGGCTGGTTGTCTGTCAAACAGTAGAGCTGTACTGGGGACTGGCCAGGGAGAAGGAGGTTTGGGGTCAAGACCCTGCTCTGATGCTCTGCCTGAGGGTCTGAGGGTCCCAGGGAAGGGAACAGAGCCGGGGGAGTTGAGAACGCTCCTTGCCCCTGGGGAGGTGGTGAGCGGCTCAGCACTCAGGGAAGGCCAGAGGCTCTGGCACTATCATGAAACCAGGCTTCCCTGGGAAGAAATGGAGAAAAACTCCCAAAGGAGACGACACCCAGTCTGCGGCCCTGCCTTCCAGTCCTTCCGGCATGCCTGAAGAGGGTGTGTTAGTGTGTGTGTGACGGTAATACACCTCTCTCACTCATTCATTTAATCAGTGAATGCGCCTACCCTGAGCTTAGCGTGGGAGCTCAATAGTGTCTAAGACAGGGAAGCTCCTTCCTTACCCACGGAGTTTGTGTTCGAGTAGGAATCTGACTGGTAAATATTCTCTTTAAAGATCCAAAGTAGGAGCTTCCAGTGGAGGCCTCAGGCAGCATGTTATATGCCCTTGGGGGTGGGAGGCCAGGAACAACTTGGAGAGATGGCTGTTCTAGAATATTCCCACCCTTCCATGCTGTCCTGACAGGTGCAAAGGTTGCATTGTTACTAAATGGAAATCAATCCCAGTATTTCTCCAAGTGTGACCCGGAACCAAGGAGGCTCACCTGGCAGCTGGTTCTGAGGGCAGATTCTAGGACAGCTCACCTCCGCTTACCCCAGTTGGACCCACCGATCTGGGATGTTGAGTGTGGTCGTGAATGATTCCAGAATGTGAACTTAACACGTCTACAGATATCCCCTTTTAAATGGACACTTTTAATTGCAAGAAAAATACACAGGAGTGCAAATTCATAGATGTGGCGTTGGATGGGTTCTCACAAGGTTGACAGGCCTGCGAAATCAGCATCCAGCCTAGAATCAGAGCCCCGGAAGTACTCTCTGCCTTCTTGCAGCCTCTCCTCCCTCTGCCAAGGGCAACCACCAGTATGAATTCTAACTCCATGAATTAACTTTGCCCTTTATTTAAGTGAAATTGTACAATACAGACTCATTTGTGTTTGGCAAAATTTCCCTCAGTGCTATTCTGGAGAGCTAGTGACGGTCACACGTGGTTACGGCGTCTCCATTTTTGCTGATGTGTAATATTTCTTTGTATGATCATATACAGTTTATTTTTCCATTCTTCCATGGATGGGTGTTTGGATCGCTTCCAGTTGGGCTGTTAGGAACACTGCTGCTGAGAACCTTCTTGAATAGTATTTTGGTATGCAGACAGACGCATTTCTGTCACAGTGGGAGTGCCAGGTCGGAGTGTCCACCTATGTTCAGCTCTGGGAGAACTGCAAGTGGAACAGTCGCTAAGGGGGCCCCAGGGAGCCCCTCCTTGTTGTCACCATCTTCGTAATCCCTGCTCCTTGAGAGTAGGCTGGACTTGTCAACTCAGTTCTAGCAAATAGAATATGGCAAAACTAATAGAATGTTTCACTTTTGAGATTAGGTTACAAAAAGACTATGGCTTCTACTTGTCTCGTGTGCTGTCTCTTGTCCTCTGAGTTGTTGTGAACCACCCCGTGAAGAGGCCCCACATAGTAAGGACCTGAGGGGGAGGGCCTCTTCATTAGGACTAAGAGGACCTGAATCCTACCAACAACCCTGTGAGCAAACTTACAAGCTGATCTGTCCCCAGTCAAGCCTTCAGGTGAGATCACAGCCCCGGCTCCCAGCTTCAACAACGTTAGCAGCAGCTTGGAGACAGAGGCACCCTGCCTGGCTGGGCTGGATTCCTGATCCACAGACACTGCAGGATAAACATGCCCGTGGTTTTAAGCCACTGAGTTTTTGGGGTAATTTGTAACATGGCAATAGATAACTAATATACTGCCAAGCTCTTGTCTAGAGGGATTGTACTAATTTATATTCCTGCCCCAAACGGCAAGAATTCCAGTTGTTCTGCACATTTGACAATGCACGGCACTGCCCGGTTTATTTATTTTTTGTCTTGGCCATTATGATGGATATGTGGCAATATTATATCAGTTTTAATTTACACCTTTCTGCTGTCTGGTGGTGTTGGCTGTGCACCCTGTGTCACTCAGCCATTCAAACACCCTCTTTCTGAAGTGCTCCTTCAAGTCTTCTGCCCATTGTTCTAGTGCACCATTTATCTTTTTTCTTATTTGTCTGTAGGAATTCTTATATACTCTGATGATGAGTTCTATGTTGGACATCTGTATTGCAAACATCTTCTTCCATTTTGTGGCTTGCTGTTATTTTTAAAGTTATTTTGAAATATTTTCAAATGTACAGAAAAGCTTGAGAATAGAAGCTGTATAAGAGTGTTATTCTAGCTTTTACCCAGATTCACCTTTTGTTCACATTTTACCTCATTTGTTTTATCATTTGCACCCTCTTCCCACACCCCTATTCACACACACACACACACACACACACACACACACACACACACACTTCTTTTCTGAACTATTGGACAGTAAGCCATATATATGAGGACCCTTTACTTGAAAATATGTCAGTGTATAAGTGTCTGTTTTTTAGGACATACATTCTCTTGCATGACCACACTATAGTTATCAGCGCCAGTCAATTTAACATTGATACAATACTCTGGTCTGATCTACTATCTGTGTACTGAGACTTTCAGTTGATCTAATAAAGCGTTTGATAGCATTTTCCCTTCTGTTCACAACCCTGTCTAGGATCTGGCATTGTGCTCCGTTGACACGTCTCTTTAGACTCCTTTAATCAGGAACATTTCCATAGCCTTTCTTTGTCTTTTATGACATTGACATTTTGAAGAATATCGTCCCTCCCCCTCTTTCCTTTTAAATAGAACGTTCCTCATTTTGTTTGTCTGATATTTTATTATGATTAGAGGAAACCCTGCATCGCGGGCTGGAACCGCATGTAAATGATGCTCTGTCCTCGCAGGGTCTCATAGCCACACGATGTCCCCTGGTAACGATGCTGATTTTGATCACCTGGTCAAGGTGGTGTCCAGTTGCTCCTTGAATAGTTACACACTTACCCCCTTGTAGCGGAGAAGCAAACTGTAGTGTTATGGTCTGGATCTGAGATGTCTCCCTAAACCTCACACAATGCTGCAATGTTTAGAGGTGAAATAATTAAAACATAAGGACTCTAACCTCATCAGTAGATGAATCCATTGATGGATTAATACTTTGAATGGATTTACTGGGTGGTAACTGTAGGCAGGTAGGATGTAACTAGAAGAGGTGGGTCATGGGGGGGTAGCTTTGGGGACTGTATCTGTCCCTGGTCCCCTCCTCTCTCTCTCTCTCTCTCTCTCTCTCTCTCTCTCTCTCTCTCCTTCCCTACTACCATGAGCGGAGCAGCTTTCTTCTGCCATTCCTTTCTGCCATAATGTTTCTGTCTCGGAGCAAGCCATCCATGGACTGAACCTCTGAAACCATGAGCCAATTAAACCTTTCCTCTGCTAAGTTGTTCTTGTGAGGTATTTTGGTCACAGTGATGCAAGACTGACTATTACATGTGGGGATTAATACCACACAAATATTCTGCTTCCCATCAAAATTTCGTGACTTAATAACCTATTGATGATTTCTGCTAGAACCAATCTTTACTATGACGGTTCCAGAAGGGTGATTTCCCAATTCCGGACCCTCTTCCACTGTTGTCAGCCAGCTGTTGGCTTTGTACGGTAAGCAGGAACACTCTTTTTGAAGGTCTCTTAATTTTAATGTAATCTAACTTAATGGATCTTTCCTTTACAGCGAATGTATTTTGTGTCCAGTTTAAATTAACTTTACCTCCCTCAAACTCTCAAAAATATTTCCCATGTTTTCATGTAAGAGGGGTATCATCAGACCTTTGATACATAGGGCTATGATCTGTCTAGGATTGCTTTATTGTCTGTGGTGTGAGGTAGGGGTCACCATGGTTTAGATGTGTTTCCCCCAAAGCCTGAGTTGGAAGCTTAATCTGGGGCACCAGTGTTGAGAGGTGGGGCCTTGGAGAAGGGATGAGATCACGAGTGCTGTTATCATGGGGATGGGTGTTCCCCAAAGTCTCCTGTGCTGAAGTCTTGATCTCCAAAGCAGTGATGTGCAGAGGTGGGGCTTTGGGGAAGTGATTGAATATGAGCACTCTCACCTCCTCATGGGATAGCTGAATGGACTAACGGGAGGTGGTGCAAACTGTAGGAGGTGGGACCTGGTCGAAGGAAGAATGTCACCTGGGGCGTGCCCTTGGGACTATATCTTGCCCTTAGCTCCTTCCTTCCTCTCTCTCTCTCTCTCTCTCTCTCTCTCTCTCTCTCTCTCTTTCTCTCTCTCTCTGCTTCCTGGCTGCCATGAGCTCAGCAGCTTTCCTCTGTCACATCCTTCTGCCATGAGGTTCTGCCTCACCCCAGGCCCAGAGCAAGGGAGCCAGCTGACCATGAATTGAGACCTCTGAAACCATGAGCCCACATAAATCTTTCCTCCTTTAAGTTGTTTATGTCAGGTATTTTAGTGGCAAAAAACTGACTAGCAAGGTGGGTTAGTGTGTTAGCTTTTTATTGCTGTGACCAAAATGCCTGAGATGCAGCACTAAGTCCTAGCCAGAAGCCAGTGCCACACTCTTGGACTTCCAGCCTCCAGAACCATGAGCCAAATCAACTTCTATGGTTTACAATTTACCCAGCCTATGGTATTCTAGTATAACAGCAGAAAATGGACTAAGAGGGTCACGGTAGGTGAAGTTTTTTTCCATATGGAAATCTAACGGACGCAAGAAGTGTCCTGTTAACAATTTTTATTTACAAAGGAGATGTATGAATACTTTCCCCTTTGAAAGATTCAAAGTCATTATGGATAAGGCCAAAGCCTCTTTGACCATCTCTGCCCATCTTGATCATTTCCCCTCCTTGGAGGGGGATGCCCCAGGAACCCCGATGTTCCCAGTTGATTATGCCCCTTCAGAGGTTGTTCCTAAGCATGGCCATGCCGGCCTGTGATATATTCTGTTTTCTTATCCCCCTAGAGTGTATGAATCATTCCCCAACCTGTTTTTTTTTTCACTCAGCAATATAACTTGGATCGCTTCTTGGGCTGATATGCTTAGATTCCCATGATTCTTTCCAACGTTGCACTGGTTACATGTTATGTATGTCATACGTGAGAAATTGTGTCAAAGCACATGTTTGAGCTGGGCATGGTGGAGCACGCCAGTAATCCCAGTTCTTGGGAGGCTGAGACAGGAAGATCACAGGTTCGAGGCCAGCCTCAGCAACATAGCAAGACCCTCAGCAACTTAGCAAGACTCTGTTTCAAAGTAAAAAAATAAAATAGATAAAATAGAGCTGGGGATGTAGCTCAGAGATAGTATGCCTCTGGGTTCAATCCCCAGTACCACAAAAAAAACAGCAACAAAACAAAACAAAAACAAAAGCCACGCATTTGAGGCAGCTGATTTAGTCCTGATTTAGTCCTTCGTGAACTTTTGAGTTGGCTCTAAGTTTTAGTTTTGCCCCTGTGACTTTTGGCACACCGTGACAACACTTGCCGAGTGGCGCCATGATGGGAATGCCAGGAGAGAGCTACCGTCCAGTATACCCGAGAAAGCAGAGGAGGGTGAGGACTTGCCTCTGGGAGGCGCTGGTCTCTTCCTAGACCAAGTGCAAAGCAGAATGGCTCCCATAGGCTGGGTGACCCGCCCAGGCGCATGCGGCTAGTTGGCGGTCAGGCAGGTCCTACCGCCTGGGTCCCGGGATGCCAAGCCCAGGCCTCCGTTCTTGACATACTCCTGCCTGGGGCACACCTGGCCTCTCAGGCTGTCGCCTGCCCTCTTCCCATCCCACCTCCCTCCCCAGCTGCCAGGGAGAGTGCACCTGCCTCCCTCTGCCCCCACCAGCCCCCCGGACCCCTCGAGGCCTCCAGAGCCCACCTGAGCCTACCAGCTCTCCGCATCCATTTGTTTAAAACTCCTCCCATTTCCAAGATCCCTCTTCGGGACGGGCAAGAGCGAATTTGGAAGCGAGGGAAGCTGCAGCCCTCAAATCACATGTTGTGCAAAATAATCAAAGAATCTTCCCAAAATTTGTCAACGGTGGCACTGGGCCTGGCTGCTCAGTAATGACTCTCACTTGGTGACAGATCTCTAGAAAATGCGTTTTGGAAGCAATCAGTATATGCTGAATAGGATCCTATTTTACAAGCATTTTATCTACTCTTAAGGACATGGGAGATGAGGAAAACAGATAAGCCTCTCTATTAATATTGATTAGACCATTATATATCTGAAAAAGAGATTTTAGTCGGAGATGATTGCATCTTGCCAGAGCAGCCTTCTTTCCTGAATCGAATGGTTTAATCTGATGCTTGCTTGCTCGGTGCTGGGGTGTCGGGGGAGACGCGAGTGCTTTGCTCCGTCACGCTGGGCAGTCGGGCAGGAGGTGAGGAGGCTTGAGAGGCTCTTAACACTTACTTTCTGACACTTGCTTTCTTGCCAGCCCCACTGGGGGCTCAATGAAAGGAAGATCAAAAAGGGGACAGCAGGATCAAGGTTAGACTTTAGCAATAACTGCCTACTTCTAGAAGAGTTTGGAAGCTGAGGCTGGAACACTTTCTTTTCTGGGGCAGCTTTAAGAATGAGGAAGATAATCCAAGGTCATGAAAAGGACTTTTTGTTATCGATCTCCAGAGAAGACTGGCAAACACTAAAAAACCAAAACAATGCGACTTCTGACAATGGAATGGTTTTGACGTTAGATTAGCGTAACACCCAGTGCTGGTGAAGTCGCAATGAAACTTCGCCCTCTTGCATTACTGGCGGAAGGTGACAGTGGAAGTGAGGACAACCTGTCTTTAAATATTTATATTTTGCCAGGCGTGGTGGCACATGCTTGTAATCCCAGTGCTTGGGAGGCTGAGACAGGAGGATTGCAGGTTCGCGGCCAGCCTCAGCTACTTAGTGAGGCCCTAGGGAACTTAGTGAGACGCTGTTTCAAAATAAAGAATAAAAAATAGGGCAGGGGGTGTAGCTTAGTGGTAGAATGCCCCTGGGTTCATTCCCAGTACCACAAAAAATTTTTTACTTTTTTATAAAAATTAAATTTATTATTTGATTGGTGTGTAAGAGTTGTACACATGAGTGGTATAACACACAAGGCTTGAGAATACAAGCTGACTGGAAGAAAACAGCTCTGCTGAGCCCCGGGTCAGTGCCTGGGTGGATGGTATTGAGTGACGCCCCATTCTTGCCCTCGCAGAGCATGCCAGGTAGCAGGGGGAGCTGGAATTTAAGAAGTGAAACTACAGCTACATATTTATGAAACGTGAAGAACTAGGAGATGGAAAGGAGCCAGGTGGGGGAGGGAGGTCAGCGAAGGTTTCCCTGGGTGGTGGTTTTGAGCTCAGTCATGAATGTAGGGAGCCACAGGAAGAGGGCAGTGTGGTTCTGGCGGACAGGACAGTGTGTGCAAAGGTCCTGTGGTGAGACACCTTTTGATGGGCTGAGCAGAGGTCAGGGAGGACCCAGTGGGCGAGGTAAGTGTGGTGGGAAGCAGCTGGAGGGGTAGGGGTGCTGCCCTTTGAGTGCCAGGGTCACTACATGCTAGGGGAGCCCTGCAGGGTTTTCCAAGGGGGTGACACACATGTTTGACTGTTTCTGCTTACAGAGGTCACTCCAGGTGGGACCACAACAGTCTGGGGCATGACAACAGGTCAATAGGACGACTTCAGATGGGCATGAGAGAGGAGGCAGGAGGGATGGTGAGGAGCTATGGAAGCAGTGTCAGGGGCTAAGACAGGGCCTTTAGCAAGGGGGTCAGATCGCAGACCTCACAAAGGTTGAGAATCTTGGGACTTGCCGTGCTACTGCGGGAGCCAGGCCTGCACAGAGAGTTGCGTACAGATATACTCATCATGATTTTCACCAGAAAGACAAAAGACCAGGGAAAACAGAAATAAATACTCGAGATGAGAGGCCTGGTTAGGATGGTACAAGTAGACATGGGCTGCCATGTGGTTAGGAATATTATTGTTTTAAAAGAATATTTAAGGGCACAGGAAAACGCTTCTATTATATCTTTGTGTCTGTGCATGTGCGTGCGTGCGTGCGTGTGTGTGTGTGTGTGTGTGTGTGTGTGGTACTGGGGATTGAACCCAGGGATGTTCTACCTAGGGCTATACCCCCAGACCCCCCTTTTTGAAACAAGTTCTCACTAAGTTTCTGAGGATCTCACTGAGTTGCCGAGGCTATCCTCAAACCTGAGATCCTCCTGTCTCAGCCTCCCAAGTACTGAGATTATAGGTGTACACCACCACACCCAGCTTATATTGTATTTTAAGTGAAGACAAAATCAAGATACAAATCTGAATGTACATTATGACGCTGGTTGAGGAAAAGCCATGCTTGTTTGTTTCTATCTAAACTAAACGCCAAAAGCTTATGGTAATTCTTTAGGTGACCTATGGTCCTTTGAATTTTTTTCTACATTTCAGTGTTTCCCAAGTATCTTCTAAGCAGCACAAACTTTTATAATTAGGACAACAAAAATCGGTTTTAAATAATAAGGTAAATTGGAAAGAGGCAGGGGTAGGAGTGTGAGCGGAAAGGGGGTGAGGGAGGAGGGAAGGTAGGTGACTGGCGTGTAAAATTGGCGCAGCTCCCCCTTAACCTGAGGCCCTTCTGCCCTGGAGGGTTCTTCCTACAGCCTGTTCGGCTTTCTCCCCATCATCTGCTTCTTTGAATGCTTCCCTGGGGCTTCAACAGTAAAGTGTCTTAGTCTGTTTTGTGTTGCTGTAACAGAACACCGCAGACTGGGAGATTTATAAAGAAAAAAATCCCTCATGGTTCTGGAGCAGAAAAGCCCGAGGCTGAGGGCCTGTCTCTGGTGAGGGCCTTCGTGCTGCATCACCCCACGGTGGAAGGTAGAGGGAGAGACGGCGTGAGCATGAGAGAGCGGAGATCAAACCCGCAGCCACAGTTCTTTGGTACTCAGCACATTCCTCTTGACCCTGTTGCACTGAGGATGACATTCCCAGCATACAGCCTTTATGGATTTAAAATCTAGACCATAACAGGCTGAAACGCCAAGAGTCAGCCCGGATTTCTCCTTCCCCTCGTTCCAGCCTCCCGTTCTCACCCCGCACGGCGCCGTGCCCACATGCCCATCCCGTGGCTGGCACAGTTGCAGCAGCCTCCACACCGAGGTTTCCCTGCTTCTGTTCTCAGCTCCCTTCAGCTGGAGGGGCTTGTTAGCATGAATATCAGATCATGCCACTCCTCGGTTGGAGTTTAGAATAAATCCAAACTCTTTACCATGGCCTACAAGGTCCTATTGAAGCCTCCAATAGAAAATAACTGAGTTGGGGTTAGTAGAACATTCCTATAATCCCTGTGGTTGGGAAACTGAGACAGAAGGATCACAGGTTCAAGGCCAGTCTCAGCAACTTAGTGAGACCCTCAACAACTTAGCAAGACTGTTTCAAAATAAAAAGGCTGGGGGGCAGCCCATTCTACTTTGAGGCAGAATGCCCTGGGTTTAATACCAGCACCAAACAAACAAACAAACAAACAAATAAAAAACAACAAAACACCCCAAAACAATGAAGCATTATTGCTTTCAGATTAATTGGCAGATACTTTAAAAATGAAAGCCCTACCCAGTTGGTAGAATGTGGTGAAACTGTGCTCCTAGCCTGAGCCTATGAGACTCCTACACGTTGGGGTTGCCCAAGAGGCTGAGAAGTAGCCTTTGGAAAGGGGTACGAGGTCCATGGGGGTTAGGGAGGGCCAGAGAAGGAAGTCTGTTGAGCAGGAAGGTGGCCTTTTGGGTCAGAGGCTGCTGAAAGGACAAAGAAGATGAGGATGGAGAGCTTTGGCCCTGTGGTTCCAGGGAGTGGCTGGGATGGACGCCATATTGCCCCAAAGGCAGAGGAGAGAGCCATGGGTGGGCACGGACACTGTGAATTTGGGTGAAGGGCGTGTGTGTTTGTGTGTGCACGCATGTGTGCGCGCATGGGTGTGGGCCTGTGTTGATGGCAGGAGTGGCAGTTGAGGAGATCCGGAGGCGAGGCCAGCCTGAGGAGACTTCTGGAAGACAAGGGGAGCTCTGGGTGGGCTGGTGGGGAGGTCCCAAAAGCCTTTTGGAGGATCCCAAGGAGCACAGGAAGTGGGAAAGAATGAGCGAATGTCCAGGAAGCTGTGATATTTGCTAACGGTCCCAAGGGGGCTGAGCCCAGCTTGAAGGTCATTAGAAAGAAAAAAAAAAAACAAAAACAAAACAAAACAAAAAAAAAAACCAAACCAAAGAGCAGGAGTGTGCGACCGTTCTAGGTGGCAGTTCCTGCCCAGTGGCCTTGTTTCCCAGGCAAGTTAGGGGCTTTGATCGCTGCCCTGGGGAGGGGGAGGCACACTTCTGATGAGGGCTGTCTCATTTTGCATCTGTTTGAAGGTTCTCTGCAGGAGAGGTGAGCTGGTGATGGAAGGGCCCCACAAGAGAAGATAAGGAACACGCATGCACATGTGTGTGTGTGTGTGTGTGTGTGTGTGTTCCTGAGCCTATTTGTTTGGATAGGGTAGTTGGGTAAAGACAGGTTTGAGCTGTTGTTTGGGGCTTAAAGGCAGTAAAAACACCTTCAGTTTTGGTGTTTGAAAGCATTGGTACAGAGGAGCAGTGCATAAGGAAACCCCTTTCCCTGCCCATCTGTATCCCACTTTTTCTCCCAAATCCTGTGTGGAGGCCACCACCTCCAGGAAGCCTTCTATCCACCCTTGATCCTGGCCCTGATCAGTCCCATCGTTGAGCCTCAGGTGGCTGGGGCAGACTGTCACTGCCAAGGGCGGATGTCCTCACTCTGGCGTCTGAAGGCGCCTCACCTCTCTGGGCTTCTTAATCCGTATGTCAAAAAGGACAAGGACAACTGTAACCCAGGAGTCTCGGTCCTCAGGGTGCACAGGGAGCTCAGAGCAGACAGAACAGGGAAGAGCAACAGACGCCCACAAATGCCTGTTATTGTCACAGGAGAAGGGCTGAGTCTGTGAAGGGTCTTGAGGAGTTCCCAGTTGGGGAGAGAGAGAAACAATTCAGGATCGGTGGGGGTCCTTGGCTCACATGATAGAAAATAATTTGAGCCCACGCCAGGCAGAAACATAGACAGAGGTTTATTTAGGAAAATAAGAAATACACATTCAAAAGAGAATGTGGGCTGTCTCGAGAGAGATGCATGTGGAGGTTCCTGGCTCTACTTTGAAAGGAAACTTGGTGAAGGCTGGGCAGGGGGATGTGTGTGAGGATGACCCCAGTCTGGTGATCACAAACTGGTTTATGGGGGTCTGGTCATCTTCTGGATCCTTAAGCTAATTGTGGTCTCTGTTATCTGCTCAATAGATAATGCTGGAAGGTCCCCTAAATTATACGTTTGTTACTATATCGTATCTGTCTTGTTAACAGCGCACAGGGCAATTACGGTTTTGTTTTGTTTTGTTTTTGGTTAACTTACGATTTATAGATTCCCCAGGAATTTGAGAGAGATAGGCCTGGGAAAGAGAACTGGTTTGGGGAGTAAAGATATGAGGAACTTTAGCACCAGGCTTTTATGTTAAAGTTATATTTTACTTCTCCTTCCTGCTTGTCTCCTTTCTGCCTATTTCTTTCATTTCTTCTATCTGGCCTCATCGTCCCCCACTGACACTTTGATCCCTTAATCTTGAGTGTTGGTGGGGGGTAAAGATTTATCTTCTTTCTTCAGTTGCTTCAAGCTGTCAAGGGATGACGGCTCTGGCTAGTCAAGGATCGAAAGTCTCGTCCCAACTGATCTGCAGGAGATAGAGGTAAACTGGCCTCAGTTGCTGAAATGGGTTGGACTCCTTGCATTGCCGTCCTTTCAACATGGAATTATTGTGATCTGGAAGATACAAATTTTATCACAGGATTAAGAAGGCAAGATCCCAAACAATAGGAGTAGGAACAGAGGTACCCAGGGTCCTAATAGTGGTAGCAACCAGGCAAGTAAGCTTACTACTTTTGGTGTGTGTGTGTGTGTGTGTGTTGCTTTGTGGTAGCTCCAGGAGCACTTATAAAAAGGTAAGGAGTAAAAAGGAGTAGGGTTGCCAAGAGAAAGCAGGTCCCTACCCAAGGGACTGGCTCCTGGTGAAGTAGAGAAATTCCTATAGCCAAGAGGAAAAAGCCCCACAAGAGTGGGAAGGAGCAAGATTCCTAGTATATAGTACCCAGGGATCTTAGCTAAAAGAAGATTGTTGTGTTTTTTGTACTGGGGATTGGACCCAGGGACATTCTACCTCTGAGCTACATTCCAGCCCTATTTTTTAAATTTTATTTTGAAACAGGATCTCGCTAGGCTGATGAGAGTGTCAATACTTGCTGAGACTGTCTTCAAATCTACAATCCTCCTATCTGAGCCTCCCAAGTACTGGGATTACAGGCATGCACGACCACAGTTGTTTTTTGTTGTTGTTAAAATTTCGAACAGGACTCAAAGATCCTCCAGTAGCTTACAAAGATAGGAATTTTTCCTTTTTGTTGTGTCAGGTGGTCCTGGACCTGCAAAACCTCAAGAGGCACAGGTTTAGTTTTATGGCATCTTATGAGAGTTCAGTTGGAGAGAAGTTTTGGGCACCAGTGCCATGTCCTATTTGTTCTGTGAGCCTAAAAGTATAAGACTCATTATAGAGCCGAGTGTGGCGGTACACACATGTATTCCCAGTACTTGGGAGGCTGACACAGGAGGATCACAGATTCTAGGACAGCCTCAGTAAGTAATGAGACTCTTATCAACCTAGTGGGACCCTGTTTCAAAAATAATATGGGGCTGGGGGTATAGCTTGGAGGTAGAATTCAATCCCCAGTACTATACGCACAAAAGAAAGAAGAAAGAAAGAAAGAAAGAAAGAAAGAAAGAAAGAAAGAAAGCAAGCAAGCAAGAAAGAAAGAAAGAAAGAAAGAAAGAAAGAAAAGGAAAGAAAGAAGGAAAGAGGGCTAGGGGTGTAGCTCAGAGTTAGAACACCCTTGGGTTCAATCTCCAGTAAAACACATGCGCGCGCGCACACACACACACACACACACACACACACACACACATACATACAAACCATTATAAATTATAAAGTAGAATATAAGAGGAAGCCAAAGTCAGAAGATGTCTAGTTAAACTATGTGGGGTCTTTTAAATGGCTCCCTCCCCCTTTTTTCCCTTGTGTAATACACACTTGTCTCTGGTTATACTTTTCTGCTGGTGTTCAAGACCAAGTAGGTAGGCTCATATTAGCCAGAGTTTTAAGAATTACTTTGTGTTAAAATCAGTCAAGTTTCCTTAGGGTGACTCTTAGGGACTTGGTGAGGAACGTCTTAGCTCCTTGAGTCTTTTCTTCTAGTTGTGCCACCACCAGGGTGGGTCAGGGTCTTGCTGACCACTTGGCTTCCTCTGAAACTTTGGGGACATTCTCCCCTCCAGTGGCCCTCCTTTTTGCAGACTATGTGCTGGTGGCTTCTAGTCTCTGGGGTCTTTGCAATTCCCCTGAAAGGAGGTCGGGTGACTTGCCAGAGTTGCAGGGCCCTTGGAGGAGTCCCATCATTCTCTGGGTTCCCTTTGACCCTGGAGGGGGAGGGCCAAAATACTGGCTGATTTCCTTAGTCCTTTTATTTCTCGATTGTTCTCCAAGTCTCACATGTTGAGTGCCCAGGTCAGTTCCCCCAGTCCCTTTTAATGAATAGGGGTGTTACAGCCACCTGTCTTGCAGGTGGTGTCCATCACCTCCATCAGCACTGTTTGGATTGTTCTGTTAGAAGGTATAAATCTGTAAAATGTTAAATTTGACAGTTTCAAAGTTTTATAAGGAAAAGACTAAAAAAATTTAGTAGGAACAAAACAAATCCAATTTGTATAATAGTTCTGAAAATGTTACATGACATAAATAAATCCCTATTTAAATTCAACTTGTGTGTGTGTGTGTGTGTGTGTGTGTGTGTGTTTTAGCCTAAAGGGTGTGCCCTATCTTTGGTTGTTTTTATGAACAAGCACCTGCCTTCTGAGGGGAAGTGGGTTTTGGCCAGGAAACAAAGGAAGACGGAGAAAGAGGAAGGAAAAGTCTCAAGTCCATAGCTAGTGGCTTGCACTTAAAAGGGACACTTTTTCCCCCTCAGCCTCAAAAGGGATCTGGGAGGTGAATCACTCTTACATTCCCAGCATAGTTTGGACAGCAAGCTTTAGCAAATTCAGACAGGCCGCTGAGAAAGAAACCTATGAGACACCCTGCAGCTGCGGAGTGAGGGAGAAGAAGAGGGAAAGGGACCACGGGGCTCCCATGTGGCTTTAGAGTTCAAAGACCCTGGCCAGGTCTCCAGGGACAGCGTCCGCTGACACCCACCACCATTTGAATCTGCACGGCTTGGGGGCTTCTCCCTGTCACCCAAGAATGGGAAGCCATGGTGAATACAGCAGACAGAGTTTATGCTCTTTTGGTCCTTGAAAGTGAAGGCAACAGAGATTATAAGTACAGGAGTTTGCACACACACACATGTATGGGCGTACACACACACACACACACGCACACATACACACACTTCAATGAGAGGGATAAAGCAATAGCATTTTAGTAGACTTACCTTAGTTGGTACCTCTGAGATTCACATACAGGCCACCAAGAGATGTCATGAAGAGGGATTGATTCCCTGAAGGGTCCTGAGGAGTTCCCAGTGAGGGGGAGACAGGGGAACGCAACTCAGGACTGGCGGGGTCCTTGGCTTACGTGACAGAAAAGAATTTTAGCATGCACCAGTCAGAGACATAGACAGAGGTTTGTTTAGGAAAGTCAGAAATACACATTCAAGAAAGAATGCAGGCCACCTCCAGAGGGAGAGGTGCACTTGGGGTTCCTGGCTCTTTAATTTTATTATTTTATTTTTTGGTGGTACTGGGGGTGGAACCCTGGGGCCTTCTACCTCCAGGTTATACTCCCAGCCCTATTTTGTTTTTTATTTGGAAACAGGGTCTCACTAAGTTGCTGAGAACCTCATTTAGTTGTTGAGGCTGGCTGTGAACCTGTGATCCTCCTGTCTCAGCCTCACAAGTACTGCGATTACAGGCGTGAGCCACCACGGCCAACTCTGGCTCTTCGTTTAAAGGAGACTTGGTAAGCCGGGCGTGGTGGCACACGCTTGTAATCCCAGTACTTTGGGAGGCAGAGACCGGAGGATCCGGGTTCGTGGCCAGCCTCAGCGCTCTCTCTCTCTCTCTCTCTCTCTCTCCCTGTCTCTCTCTCTCTCTACCTAGTGAGGCCCTCCGCCACTTCGTGAGACCCGGTTTCAAAATAAAGTATAAAAAAATAGGGCCGGGGGTGTAGCGCGGAGGTAGAACGCCCCTGGGTTCAATCCTCGGTACTGCAAAAATAAATAAATAAATAAATAAAGAAGACTTGGTGAAGGCTGGGTAGGGAAATTGTGTGAGGATGACCTCAGACCAGTGATCACAAGCCAGTTTATAGAGGTCTGCTCATCTTCCGGATCCTTAGGCTAATCATGGTCTCCATCATCTGCTCAATAGATAATGCTGGGAAGTCCCCTAAGTTGTGGGCTTCTAAAGATATCATATCTGTCTTGTTAACAATGCACAGGGTAATTATAGTTTTGTTTTTGGTTAACTTTAAGATTTACAGATTTCCTAGGAATTTGGGAGAGAAGGCCTGGGAGAGAAAACTGGCTTGGGGAGTAAAGGTATGAGGAATTTTAGCACCGGGCTTTTATGTCAAAGTTATATTTTACTTCTCCTTTCCTTTGTCTCCTTTCTGCCTATTTCCTTCATTTCTTCTCTCCTCCCTCAGTATCTCCGAGATATCATGCTAGCCCCCTTCCATGCATTCCCTCTCTTATCTTCACAGAGACTATTGCATGACCCCTCTAGTGCTGGGGAGATAGGAGCTTCCAGAGAGTGAAGGAGCTGCCCAGGGCCTGCCTGACAGGAATATTTGAGTCACCTGGCCTGGGCAGGGGCCAGGTGTGTCTGCTGTGCCTTTCCCAGAGTCAGGAGGTTTCTTGGCTTCTCTGATTTCTTGTTGTACTTTCCCTCTTCTGGTCTCGGAAACTCCTGGGGTTCAGTTACACACTATCTTTTCTCTAGGCCAAGGATGGAAGCAATGATGTCCCACAGGGCCAGGCAGTAATGAAGTGAAGTGGGAGGTGACCTGTGTCCGCACAAACACGACTTGCCCAGTGCAGGCAACTGTCACTTCTGCAGAGCACTGGCCTCTGAGGGGCCGCGGCTCCTGGGCTCCATCCAGCCCTCGCCTCCTCGAGTGGGGCTCAGTGTTGTTGGATGCTCTGATCTATTAAGAGAAGTTAAAATCTCTTGATTAAAAAAAATGGTCCAAATGGTTTGTTCTGAGCAGTATTTTAAAACAACACATGAATCAATGAATAAAATGCACTAGCAGACTGAGGTTGCTCTGCTGGGTGACAGGTTGTCAACCCCTGAAGTCTGAGCTCATTCCTGTCTTGCCCCAGCTCAGGGGCAGGTATCTCCTACTGTGGGCATCTAGGACACGGCACTGATGCCCTTAGTGGGATCAGGGTTTGGTGAGTTTGTGATGGAGTGGGGTCTAAGTTTCCCAGAAGAGCCCCCACCCCTCCACAGACACTTCAGCATCTTTCAAGGGTAGGCAGATGGTGACAAGAACAGGTCCCATGGTCAGACCTCTGAGTTGTTTTCTAATGGGACTTTGAATAATGTGAGATGGCACCCTACCAGGAACAGCAGCCCTTAAGTGGATGCCCTTCATCTCCCAGCTTCTCTGAGAAGGGAAGGAGGTGTGGTAGTTGGGCAAGGTGGGTGTCCAAACATGTTCATATAGGAGCAACACTCTAGACGTCCTGGGCAAGCGCCAACTGAAACCATAGACAACAGAAAGAGTCGCAGGTTCTTCACATGCTAGGATTATCAGACCCAGACCAAGAAACAACTGTGCTTATTATGTTAAAACAAAAAATAAAACAGCTTGGAAATTTTAGTAGGGACCTGGAAACTATAAAATATATAACAGCACTTTAAAAAAGAAATTCTAGAACTAACAATGGAATAGCTGGAATTAAGAACTTAATGAATCGGTTTCATAACAGATTAGACACAGTTAAACACAGTTAAAGAGAAAATTAGTAAACTGGGATCTAAGTCAGAGAGAACTGTTCAGAGTGAAGCACTGAAAGATAAAAAGATGGAAAAGGAGGAAAGGGAGGACAAAATGAGAAGGTCAGGTTTATATTTCATTGAATTTTCAGAGCAATGGAGAAAGAGGAGCTATAGAACAGAGTAGAAGAAATATTTGAATTTTTCTATTATGGATTAAAGACACCTGTTTTAACCCAAGACGCCTCCAGAAGGGGATTGATCTGTACCAGACACTGGATGGATTAGTCACTCACTGGCTCCAAGGGGTCAGGAACCAGTACTTTGCAAATTACTGGGCCTAGATGGGAATTGTGCCAGAGATCCCCAGCCTAGGGGCAATGGGGGAGAGATGGAAAACAACTTTTCATTAATTTACTTGATGAGTTTACACATTCATTCATTTACTTATTTGTCAATCCAATGCTTATCTGTAAGTACCTACTAGGGTTGGGTAACTGGGACTTAGAAAGTCTTAGTGTTAAAGGAGATGCCTGTCCTTGAATGAGGAGGGTGTGGGAGTCTCGTGTTTAGGAGCCCAGAATCAACATGGCACCTGGAGGTCTCCAGCAAAGGGGTCTATGGTGGGTTTGGGGACCTAGGCAGTCTGGGAAATGACCCAAACTAGCTCCCAGGAAGGCCTGTCTGTAAAGATGGCCAGCAGGATGCGATTTGGTTTCAAATAAGCTCTGTGATACTCTGATTGGTTTGTGGGGTCTTCAAGAAACCAACTAACTTAATGTTACTTGTACTTTATTAATTTTCCTGCATTTTCAGTAAAATTTATTGTAATAAAATGAACCTGCCCAAACCCTACCGAAAGGAAGAAACAAAGGGGTTTGTGTGCGGGCGCGGGCTACAGAGTTGGACAGCACAGTGGCCCATGGAGGCCGCAGGTGGTGGTGGCAGTGGGTGTGAGGGAGGGCACACCGGGTACGCCTGCGAGGGACAAAGCGGGGACTTTGGCTGCTCTCCCCTTGCAGGCTGAGGAAGGCTTGGAACCCCTGAGTTGCGTGGGAACTTGGGCACTGGATCCTCTTATCAGCTTCAGGGGCCCACAGATCCTAGTCTAACACGCTCTGATCTATGCACGTGACGCTGTGATTTGGGGAAACTGAGATCTATGTTGGTAGTGGTTTGCCCACATCTGCACAGCTGTGCTGTCTTACCTGTGCCCACCACTCTCCCCAGCACTGTGGCATGTAGGGGCGCTGCTGTATGCCACGTGAGAGGCCCCAGTCCCATGGGCCACGCTGTGGGAAAGGTGGGCCTAGGAAGTCGCCTGGGGTGCAGCCAGGTTCCTGCATTGTTTGGGGAGACTATCAGTGGGTGGAGGATCCATGTGGGGGACCCCTTTGAAGGAAAGGACCCCTCTCCTGGGGGGCCCCAGGGTTCAGTACTACTTGATTTTTATCCCAAAAGGCACTGAGGGGTAGCGCCAGCTCTTGATCAGAACAGAGTGGTGATAAGATGGCTATCTCAAGGAGCTGAGGCCTAGGGTCTTGTTCCCTCTTCTCTCATATCACACAGGTCTGCAGAGCCCCCCAGGGATCGGGACACAGCCCCAGATCCCCAGTGACTTTAGTTGTGGCCATCCTTCCTAGACTCCACCAGACCACCAGCGCTCCCCTGACCCCAGCTTCATGGGACGAATTCTCGCCCGGGCTTTCTCTCCTCTGCCTTCTGTGTTTCTCCTCCCTCTTCCTTCTTCCCCTCTGCCGCAGGGAGAGCACACAGAGGAGGTGGGGGTTCAAACGCCACACACTGAACCTTCATTTTCTTTCGCGAAAAAATCATGATTATTAAAGATTTAATCTTTGGTCTAAAAATACTGCGATGCAAATGCCTGTTCCCCCAGTCCCTTTCCCTCTCTCCCCATCATCTCTCCTTCTCTTAATCAGCACCACCGATCCTGACACTGGTGGGGGGAGGGCAGGCATGGAAGGCACCGGACTCATTAGCAGCTGAGAGGAGAAGGGGTGAGGGGAGGCACGGTCAGAGCCTGTGTGCTGGAGGTACGGGCACCCATGGCTTGCTCTGGCGGCTGGGTGGAGGATCCTTGGCCTTCTCCAGAACAGTGAGCAGTTTCCCAGCACGCTGAGCTGAAGGTACACTCCTTCCTGGCGGACGTTTGATTTGGAGTTTATTGATTCCATTTGCCAGACTATTTTCCTTAAATATTTTTCGAGTCTAATGCACACTGTATGCACCCATAATGGCTCTCGCTAGCCTTGTTTTTCTGCAGAACCAATAAAGCAATTTGGATGAGATGAAATTGAACTCAGAGGCATCAGGAGAGGGTGGCTGGAGATGGGCGCAGGGAGGAGGGACCAGGCTTGAGATGAAAGACCCAGGAGGTGGGGAGAAACAGGGCTGGGGAGCAACGGAGCCCTGCACGTACAGAGAATGGAGAAGAGGAAAGAAGTTAGGCAGGGGAGGGGACCAGGAAACATGGCGGGGGAAGAGGGAGGAAGAGAAAAAGGGAAGGGAAAGAAAGATAAATATATAGTACGGTACAATTTAGAGTGGTAATTTAGAGTGACCTTGGGAATATGAAGAGTGAAGGCTGCGAGTGACCTTCGAATTACTTTGGAGTTTCCACCTCTAATCTCTCTTCTCTCTCATCCCACCTTTCATGAGAAAAGCAAAATGGGCACCTGTGCTGGGCAACAGATCCTGCTTCTCGGGCCTCCGCTCACCTCTCTGATCGCAGCATCCATGTTTATATGAGCAAGACAAGACCTGAATTGGTTCCTAACTGGCCTAAGCCAATCCCAGTATTCCTGCCCCTCTACCCCACCCCAGTGATTGGTAGAGGAAAAGGCAGGACCCAGGACCTAGCCGATCAATGCTTTGTGATTGGTGCAAAAGCTACCTTGTGATGTGAGCTGATCCAATCAGAGAGAAATTGGTCCAGTTAGAAAGAGATTTTTTTTTTTAAAGTTTGGGGGTAAGATTTAAATGTTCCTGGTGATGAAAAAGGTAGCGTGGGACCTCAGAGGTGCGAGTATGAGGAAATTCAGCTTGAGATTTGGATACGTTAGGAGGGCAGAGTGGAGAGAATCACAAAGAAACAGAGCTGCATGGTAAGGGACATCTCACACGCTGGATCAAACTCACCCTGATGCTGTCATGCCTCTGGACATTCCAGTTACATGGCCAATAGACTCCTTTTATGTAAGTAATTTTTTTGGGGGGGACTGGGGATTGAACCCAGGGGTATTCTACCTCTGAGCGACACCCCAGCCCTGTTTAATTGTTTTTGTTTGTTTTGCAACTGTGTCTTGCTAAACTACCTTGCCCTGGGCTTGAACTTTGATCTTCCTATCTCTGTCTCCCAAACACTGGGATTACAGGTGTGCACCGCCATGCCTGGCTTTGTTTGGGTAATTTCATGTTGGAGTCTGTTATATATACTTGATGGTAGACTAACTAATATAGTATCTTTAAATTTGATCCTGCTGTTCTTCCAACTTCACGGAAGCTCTCTCGGAGCGTGCCCACAGGCCCGCTTTGGGAAGGGTTTCAGGGGAGGGCAGGGTTCCAGATGGACTGCAGCCACAGAAACTTAGCTTAGTCCCCAGGGGCAGGGATATGGCTGGTAGGGGAAGGGAAGGAGGGAGGAGTGAAAGACCAGAGAATCCATAGCCTGGATGTCCGGCTCTTCCTCTGCAGCTGGGCGCGCACTCCCCCTGCTCAGCCCTAGTTGGCTTCAGAGCAGCTTCCAGCCCCAAGTTCAAAGTCTACAGTCTGGCATCTAGGTCAGTCCTCCTGGGTTCATCTCCCATTGCAGTGGCCCAGCCCTCACCCCTCCCAGAGCACCTCTCCCTCCCACACCTGCCGGAGCGTGCCCTGCGCTGGAACCCCACCCCCCTCACTTCTGTCTTCTGGGTCTTACCCACCTCAGCGCCACCCATAAAGCTTTCCCTGACTTTGTTTGCAGTACTGGGGACTGAACCCAGGGGTGGTCTCCCTCTGAGCTACCCCCAGCCCTTTTAATTTTTATTTTGAAACAGGTCACACTAGGATGCTGAGAGTCTCGCTAAATTGCTGAGGCTGGCTTTGAACCTATGATCCTCTTGTTTCAGCCTCCCAAATACTGGGATTACAGGCATGCACCATCATACCCGGTTTATTTTTTATTTTGAGACAAAGTCTCATTGAATTGCCCTGGCTGGCCTTGAACCTGGGATCCCCCTGCCTCAGCCTCCTGAATTGCTGGGATCACAGGTGTGTGTTGCTGGGGTAAGGGGCCGGCCTCCCCTGATGCTAATAACCCTTGAAAGCCCTCCTTCTCCAGCTGGGCCTTCATCAGTATCTGCGTGAATGAGGGCAGGGGTGGCAAGCGCCGACGTGTAACTTAAGAAATCATCAACACATCTATCCTTTCTGTACATCAAACTGCGGAGAGTAAAGTTAACCAATGTTCTCGACTAGCGGAATTATACAGTAGATGTGAGAGAAAGCATTATTGAGGTCAAGGGCTAAAAAAAATGTTGAGAATTCGCGCTCTAATTGATGAGCCCTCCTCCAGGTTTGACCTTCTGGGAGCCCTGGCACTTCTCGCTCGTTGCTCCCTGAGTCCCGTCTTCTGCTGCAGTTATTTGTAGACTGATCTAGCTCACTCGCTGGGTCATAGAACCACTGGCCGCCAGCGCTGGGAGGGCCCGGGAGATGGGTGGCTGCAGGGACCCGCCACCTGTTCCCCGCCAGCTACAGGAGTGATGGGTTTGCCTTTGTGGTCTGCTCCCAAGATTATGAAAAAACCTAGGTTTGAAAGCTGTCACCGCACCTTCCTGTTATAGTCAAGAAAGCATAAATAAGCTGGGCCTGGTGGCACACGCTTGTAATCCCAGTGCTTGGGAGGCTGAGACAGGAGGATCCGGGTTCGCAGCCAGCCTCAGCTACTTAGTGAGGTCCCTCCCCAACTTAGTGAGACCCTGTTTCAAAATAATAAAAAATAGGGCCGGGGGTGTAGCTTGGAGGTAGAATCCCCCTGGGTTCAATCCCCAGTACCGCAAAAAAAAAAAAAAAAAAAAAGCATAAATAAAAGTGTATGACTCTGGAACAGAGAGGGCACTGCTGGGCTTTCTAAAGGTCTTAGTGAAACCATGGTCTTGACAGTCTGATTTGTAGAGAGAAAATGCTTTTCTACATTTGCGAAGTGACGCTGTGAGCTACCAGAGTGGGTGGTCTGTGCGTCCCTCTGAGCCGGGCGCAGGAGGAGACACAGAGATGGCACCTCCTGCCCCATGGGCAGGGGCAACTCTCCTGTCTTGTCCATGTCACCACCGCTGGGGTCAAACTTCAGAGTAGTGGCGGGGAACCTGAGAATGTTAGGGCTTGTGGCGGAGACGACGGGGGGCCGGCCTCCCCGAGTAGGCGCAGGGTTGGGGTGGCCCAGGCTCAAGCGCAGCACAGTTCTGCCTGAGGGGGGTGTTCGGGGTGGGGGGGGGGCTGCATCAATGTCCCGGCTGCCAACATGGATGCCTTATATCTGACTCAGTGGAGGGTCTGGATGTCCCTGCATGTCCCAGAGGTGGGATGGCAGATGTTCTGAGGAGATTTGGTGGGTGGAGAAGGCCTGGTCAGCACGAGGAGGCCACGTGACCGGAGCTGGAGGCGGTGTTGGGGACTTCACCTGGGGTGGTACTGGGATCCCAGAAAAGGTCAGGTGGGGCCAGAAGACACCAGGTTGGACACCCAGGGACAGGTAAGATCTGGGGGATGTTTTGTGGAGGCCAGCGATACCCAGAGGCAGCACCCGGGTGGGCTACGAGCTCTGCCACTCCAAGGCCATCCGACAAAGGAGCATGGAAGAAATGGCGCCAAAAAGGACTTTGATCTTTGACTATCTAGAGGAGAATGTTTTAACTGAGAACCACATTTTTTTTTTTTGGTACTGGGGATTGAACCCAGGGACATTCTACCTCTGAGCTATACCCCCCAGCCCTTTTTATTTTTTATTTTGAAACAGGGTCTCGCTAAGTTGCTGGCGGCCTCGCTAAGTTGCTGAGGCTGGCCTTGAACCTGTGATCCTCCTATCTCAGCCTCCCAAGTACTAGGATTACAGGCCTGTGTCACCGTGCCCAGTCTAGAAGAGAATGTTTTAAAGTGAGTTACTATTTACTGGCAAGTTGGTCTCCCCTCCCATCCTGCAACCCCCCCTGTCCACCCAGCTCTCTGAAGGAATAGAGAACCTGGATCAAGAACCAATCGGTTATTGAAATAGAGTTACTTTGTTTTATCCAGCTGAGTTGGGTGTAAATTCCACTCTATATTTTGGTAATTATAATTTTGCTGAAGTATGAAAGAGAATTTCAGGGTACTAGGGGAATGTGTATTAGGAGGTCTGTCCCAGTTTGGCAGATCAGGGAGGGCTCTCCAGAGGAGGTGATGTTTAAGTGGAATCCTGGAAGATGTCTAGAAGTTCATGGGTATAAAGGTCAAGCAATGATCCAGGGATTCTTGCATCCTCATCCTATATGAGTCCTGGAGTCCCCCAGGGTGGGCTACCCTATCCTCTGGCCAGGGCCAGGAGCAACGGAACATCTCCCAGTGGCCCTGCTCTGTGTGCCCCTGGTTGGACAGGGGTAGATGCAGTGTGAGCCTGGGTCTGAGCCTCTGCCCAGACATCCTGACAGCTTGTTCCCCCTGGGGATTTGTCCCTGGGCCCCTAGCACCATAAAGAGGCTCCCAGGCAGGGACAGAGCAGGGGACTTGCAGCCCCATGGCCCCTGCCAGTCCACATGCCCCACTGTCAGCCAGGAGCAGGTGCGTGATGCCCACTGCTCTGCTCAACGGCAGGGAAAGGAGGTGATCACGCGCCTCCCATCTGCCGGCCTAGGGCCCGTGCGGAGGCAGCCCATTAGCGGTCATGATTCGCGTGCCAGCCTCAATTAGCCGAGCAGAAGCAAAGGGCAGCGTGGGCAGTAAGATCTGCAGCCAGGCGGGGTGGAGCATCCCCCCCCTTGCTCTGGGGTCCCTGCGAAGGCTGGGAGAGCCTGGTGTGGGGAATACATAGCGTTTGGGGGCATCCAAGAGGGGAGGCAAAGAGAAAGGCAGGCATTAGCTGGCTCCTCATCCTTGCTTTGAAAGAGAATGCTCTGACCTGGGATCAAAACTGCAGGAGAAGTTCTTGCTTACTGAAAGCAGCCAGGCTCAGGCTGAGTGATAGCAAAGATCCAGGGCAGGAGAGCAGAGGGGTGCGTGCCAGGAAGCCCATTCTCAGTGGGCGGGTAGAGGCGAAGCCTGGACTGGCCTCAGCTCCAGGGAGCAGTCCCGTGAGGGCGCTGGAGGCAGCGCCACATTGGTGCCTCACGATAGGCACGTGGGAGTGAGGCCACGGCCCAGGGACTCCTGGAAACACGGGGACCTCCTGAACAGACCCTCAGAGCCCCCGTGGGAGCTTTAGGAGTAGTAGGCCAGGCCCTGGCTGCTGGGGGATGATTGCCCCCTCGCTCGGCCCCCTTTTCAGGATGCCTACCCATCACAGCAGGTCAGGAAGAGGGTTGCCAGATCACACATCAGACACATGGTTAAATCTGAATTTCAGATCAGCAGCAGAAACTATTTAGGGTAAGTCTACCCCATGCAACCTTTGGGACATACTTATGCTAAGCAGTTAAACTGAAATTGAGCTGGGCACTTTATTTTTGTTTGCAAAATCTGGCAGCCCTCCAGGGTGATGGAATGTCCCTTTCTGGCATGGGGTCTGCGTCCTCTCCAGGGGGAAAGGGCTGTAGTACTCTGACCCCTGGCCCTCTGTCTTGGAGGTGTCAATACCACTTTGGGAAGTCACCTGAGATGTTGGTTCACTCTGATCAGTGCTTTTCTTATATCAGCCATGGTGGGGGAACTGCTTCCCATTCCGAGCTCTGGTGGCAGGAGGGGCAGGGCCCAGGCCCCCAGAAGCACCCCTTTCCAGCGCAGCAGAACTCCACATCTTTTGGCTCCCTGCGGCTCCCTGTGGCTCCCTGCTCTGCTGTCCTGCGTCCACTGGGCCTGGTGATGGCCGGCATTGCCCCAATCAGACCCCCTTGTTCCCCGATGGGGAGCGAGCAGGCATCTCTCCTGGTGCCTCCTGACACTGGGGCTGCCGCTATCCTCCAGCCTCTGATTCTAACTTCCTGGAGGCCCGGGAAGCTGTGTGGAGTGAGACAGGACGGAAGGGAACATTGACATTCTAGCACTTGACCCTGGACACATTTACGATGGGGGAGCCGAGCCCTTCCGTGGGCCTGGGCTGGGGAGTTATGTTTATTTCTATTTTTTCACATGAAGCATTGAGCCCTCCTTCCCCTCCCAGCTGGCTAGGGCTTGGGGGAGTCAGATGAAGGGTGAAAATTCATGAAAACAGGCCAAGGAGCCAGCATCTGAGCAGGGCAAGCCCTCACTAGGTTGGTGGGGGAGGTCCTCACCAGCAGACGGGACATGGGCAAAGACAAACCCACAGAGTTCACTGTGCACCAAGACAGAGTCCTGTAGGTCTCCCCCGTTGCTTTTAAATGCATTTCTCTCCCCGCCTTTCATGCTGTCCATCTGGTTTTGAATGAACAACGCCACGGGGCTGCAGTCCCCTCTCCTAAGCAGGACAAACCACCCTCAGCAGGACAGGTGTGCTCCTGAGCCGCCATCTACTCTGTGATTTTTGTTTTCTTTTTTTTTTGGCTACTGCCTATCCTTCCTGTCCCCAACCTGGATAAGCCTCCACTGCCTCGGGCCAATTCATAATCCTCAATTTCCTCAAAACCTGCTGAAAATGGATGTCTTGTTGGAACTGCTCGGGATCAGCTGCGCTTGGCGCGGAGGCTGTGGGGGAGGCTGTGGGGTCCCCCTCAGCCCTGCATTCCCTTGTCAATCCCAGGTTTCTGGGTGTTTTCCCTCTTCTGGGGTACAGTCTCCCCTTCCTTTCCCTTTCTGGAAGGTGTCTAATCCTCTTGCACTGTCTTTCGATTTGGAAGTCCATCTTTCCTAGGGGGTGTCCTTCGCCCCTCTTTCAGCCCCAAATGATCAAATTGCCTCAGGCATCTCCCAAGGGCCCCCTTCATTCCTTTCTTGATCACAAACTCTTTGAAAGGTGACTGTTGAATTGGGGGGATGTAAAGGTGTATCAGACCCAGGTGTTCAGGGTGTCTCAGAGACCGTTGGAACTACGGGAACCTAGGACTCAGGTCCCTCCCCTCCCCTGCCCACCTTATTTTATTGACCCAGAGGAAGCGAGTGACCTACCTGAAACCACAGAACTGGAGACTGATCACCTGGCCGTCATCGTTGAGATGCCAGCTGAAATGTCACCTCCTCCAGAAGTTCTCCTGAGCCTGGGGTCAGGTCAGCTTCCCAGGGTACACAGTGCTCCGCAGCGTGGGTCCTCTGTGAGCCGCCCTTTCCTGATTGCCTCCAGAAGTCGGCCTTCCGCTCCTGCTGTGAGCACCACCCAAGGCAAGTCCCAAGTCAAGTCCCTCTCCTCCTCCCAGTGCCGGGGGCACAACAGGAGCTGAACAATGAAACCGCAATCCAAGAAAATGGACAAGGAAGGGATTCGCAAACGTGGAAGTTCTTGCAGTGGCTCTCCGCCTCTCTGCTCCCCCTCCCCTGTCATCTGTCACCTAGGTCCCCGTGGGGACTGATTCTGAAGCCACATGGCGGTGGGCAAGGAAAAGACAGAATGGCCCAAAGCAAACCCAAGACCTCCCCCTGCCCTATACCTGCCCCCCCAGGGACAATGAATGGGTGCAGTTTGTTACTGCTGTGCGGCAGTGCATTTTATACGTGGGTGTTAGCTTCAGCATATCTATCTTAGAGTATAAACTCCTAGGAAGAAGGAACTGAGTGTCCAAGAGTCTCTGTGAAAGGCCTGTGTGCTTAAAGAACATGGGAACTGAGTTCAGGCCTGGCAGGTGCAGGTGCTAGAGGGTGGGGAGCACCGTATTGCCCTGGCCCAGGCTCCGGATCGCTCACACTTCGCTCTCTAGATAGACCCCCAGGATGGCCGAAGGAAGGAGGTGACCCCTCGTCTCTGATTTAGTGGACAAGGGCAGGCATGGGCACTCAGGTATCATCCTTCCCAGAGTCCTGACATTGGACAAGACCTTGGACATTGTGACTCAGTTTCCCTTTTAGAGCTGCAATTCTTCCATCAGTCCCCCTCCCCTGCAGATTCCACAGAATCAGCATTGAAAGGAGCCTTGGATGCTGAGGTTGTTACTAAGCTAGGTTTGGATGCTTCCAGAGATGAAGAGCTCACTACTTTTACCTGGCAGCTCATTCCGCAGTTGAATTGCTCATAGCTAGCTCTCTGTCTGAGACAGTTGTATCTTCGGGTCATTGTTGGCCCTGGCTCTGCCCATAAAATAGGGAGTGTGCTGGTTCTCCCAGGGGTGGCGGGTTCATCAGCATTGCCCTGATGTAGTCTGTTCTTCCTTCCCTGGAGGATGGCGTGCCTTAATCGGTGGGGCTAGCTGGGGCTCCAGGTTCCCTCTCTGCCCCCCAACAGGGCCCTTCCTCCTGTGTGCTCCCCTCAGTCCCCCACATCTGTCACCCAGCTATGATTTATCTAAATGTATGTCACCCAGAAGATGAAAACATTTGATTGCTGGGGAAAGAGACATTTAAAAAAAAATCCTTTCCAAAAGTGAGTCATGATTGGCCTAAAAATAGCCTGTGAAAATCAGAAGAAACAAACACACACAAAAACGATACTAAAAATCCAGATACCTAATTATAGGAGAAAGGAAATGGTTTGGCGGAATTGGGATTCCAGCAATGTTTTCGTATTTTCTTTGAGTCAAACATTGTGCAGGGAGAGTGAAATACATTTGGCATTGTTAATAAATTTTCCAACCCAGAGACTCAAAGTCCCTCTATCAAGCTATTTACAGCCTCCATGGGCATCCCTGAGTTTGTGGGATTTGGACTTACTCCTCTCTTTGCTTTTCCCCGGGCAATCCCTGTTCACCACCATAAACCTCACAACAGGATAATCAATCAGGCAGCTTGTCGCTGTTGCTCAGTCCAGACACTGAGCAAGCACCTTGGGTGAGGTAAGCGCCACAGAGGGCACTGAAGAAAGATTAGTGAGTGGATGGTTCATGAGCCTACTGGAAAAAAAGGAGCGCTCACTAGGAGCCATCCTGGGTTCACTGCACACGTCCGCCCCAAACAAACCCCTTTCTCCAGCAGGTTGATTTCTAGACCAGTAGACACACGGAGCACGTGGACAGGGCAGATCTGGCTGGCAGCAGGCTGACGACTTGGATGTCATCCTCAGGGACAAGATGGGGAATTGTGGATGAGACAGAGACAGCGTTAGATGAATTAGCAGACAAAGTGGACCAGGAGCCAGCAGTGGGGAGAAGCTGCCAGGGAAGCTGGTGTGCAGTCTTGGGCTACATTAACCCAAGCACAGAGCCCAGAAGAGAGGAGATAAAGGCGTGTCCCTCTGTCTTGGCAATGGCCGGACCACATCTGGAGCGCCGCATTGCTTCCTGGGAGCCACAGTTGAGCGAGGACTTTGACAAATGGGATGGCATTTGGAGGAGGGGAACGGGATGGCTCAAGGTCTTTATCCCGTGCCACGTAAGGAGCGGTGGGGGGAGTTGGGGACCCTCAACCCAGAAGGTAGAACGCCTAAGTGGATCCCGACAGCTGTTTTCAAATATTTAAAGATCTGCAGTGGGAGACTGAGTGGGAATACTGGCTGCGATGTCAGAAATGCAACACTTGCAGCCAGGTGGATTTTGGTTAGGCCTGTCATAACCAACGAGCGGGCAGGTCTGAGCCTCCGCCACCCGCACAGGCTTTCTTCCCTGGAGGAAGGACAGGACATGGGGGTAGACATTTTTCACTTTGCTTCTTACTAAAAAGAAACCAAGCCTTGTGCTTGGAGGGGGATAGAGGGACACGGGGGTGCTGGACCCTGCCTTCAAGGGGCTTCTGTTTGAGTCCGAGTTGGACACACGAGCAACTATTATGCATGCAAGGAGTTCACCATCACACGAGAGGAAGAGCCCTGGGTTCCAGGTCTGGTTGCTGGTTTCTGCTCAGCTGCTAACAAGTTGTGTGATGGTGGTCAAGTCACAGTATCTCTCTGCCCTCGGGTGACTCCTGTGTCAAGACAGACTTTGACAGTGTGTCCCTGTGTCTCTGCGGGGCACTCAGACCGGTGGGGACATGCTTAAAATGGAGGCTTCTGCTGTGATGGCATCAGTCATCCTGCGGTGGCATGGCCAAACATTTGGAGACAGGAGCCTCACTGAGAAGTATGGCCAAGGAAAGCAATCAAGTGGCCTTCGAAGAAGTTTTGTTTGTTGTTGAGATGAGGGGCGTGGGCTGGCAGGGAGCCGGGCCAGCTGGGAGGTGTCTTGGTTCAGGCTGGGTGGCTTATAATCAACAAGCAATTTTTTTTCTCACAGTTCTGGAGCCAGGGGACCTAAGATCAAGGTGCTGGCAGAATGGCGGGGTGAAGAGGGCTCTCTGGTTCATAGACAGGGGCTTCTTGCTGTATTTTCACACAGTGGAAAGGGTGAGGGGTCCCTCTGGGGCCCCTTTTGTTAGGGCACTAATCCCATCTGCAAGGGCCTCACCCTCCTGACCTAATCACGGCTCTAATCTGTTGCCTGGGGCTGGATTTCAGCATATAAACAGGGTTTACAAACATTCAGTGCAGTGCAGGAGGCTACTGCTCTTCGCTGGGGAAGAGGACTGGCCACAGGACTGGGATGGGGTGAAGGCTGGGTGGGGTCTTGGACAGCCAGGAGGAGCTGCTCCACCTGCAAGGTGAGGAAGGAGGAGGTCGGAGGACTCAGGACTCGGCGCATAGAGTTTTACAGCTCTCCTGGCAGATACCCTCTGCTGGGAATGGGGAGTAGACAGTCTGTGACCTCGGACTGAAAATTCTCACCACTCATCTGGCGAGCCAAGAGAGACCTGGTCTCCTTGGGGGACAGTCCCTGTGGTAACCCCTGGAAGGAGGGAAGGGGGCTTTTCTCTCACCTAGAGCTCAGGGAACTGGGGACATCTGGGGTTGGGATACTAGCTGGTCAAGTCCTTCCCCAAGGGTTCTACTGGAGTCCCTCCTCCACCAGCAACTCCCTCCCTCTTTCTCTTTCCCTCTCTCCTCTCTTCCTTCTCTTTCTTCCTTCCCTTCCTCTTCCAGGCAGCCACGTCAGGGGAATAATGAGGTCTCCCAACTGGCAGTGCACGCACCATCAGGGTGTAGAATGAAGACGGATGACTGTAGCTAAGAGACAATTTGAAAAGGGATAAATACAGGCAACAAGTTATTCACCACGGCAATTTGTAAAGCGCGTTAAAAACCTGCAGATGGGTTGTTTCACATCATCTCCTTTTCCATTTGCAGGCTGACAGGCCCGGGTAAACGACAGTGATGGATGGCCTTGAGCAGGGCCCTTTAATCTGCCGCTCTGCCATTGATTAGTTTGGCTCGCACCGCACCCCAGGGTGGTGGACGTGACCTGTCTCCTGGAATCGGGAGCCTGTGCTGGGCCTTTGCACGCGGAGGAGATTCTGTGGAGAAAGGGATGAGATGGAGTGGGGTGGGGTGAGGGGCGGAGGGGCACCATGGGCTGGCACGGGGCACAGGGGCTCAACCAGAGTGGCGGGAGGTTTCTGCAACAGAGGATTTGGTTGATCAGTGGAGATGGAGGCACAAGCAGAGATGGGAACTCCAGAGTCCAACCCCCAACCCAGCCCAGGAGAGGCCTCGTTCCTCCATGGTGGCCTCAACATGCTGCCCAGTGGTGACCTGACATGAGCCCTCTAGGACTCTTCTACAGTTTGCTTGTGTGTGTGTGGGGGGGGGAGGGGTACTTGGAATTGAACCCAGGGGCATTCTACCCCTGAGCTGTACCCTTAGCCCTTTTTATTTGGAAACAGGATCTTACTAAGTTGCTGAGTGTCTCTTTAAGTTGCTGAGGCTGGCTTTGAACCTACGATCCTTCTGTCTCAGCCTCCCAAGTACTGGGATTGCAGGCATGTGCGGTGGCTGGCTGCAGTCAGCTTTTTGACCCTACCCCAAGTGACTAACCAAGGGTTTTGCCCTGAATACACCGGAAGGGAAGCTTCTGCCTGAGTGCAGGGTGGAGATCGCTGGAGCAGGTGACAGGCGTCTGGGCGGGGCCGGTCCCAGGCTGCACTTCTGCATGTCCAGAGCTTGTCCGGAGTGTACAGACAGAATGACCCTGGAGGTGACACAGTGGCAGGAAGGGCTCAGGCTACAGGCTGCTGCGCAGGGGATCAGAAGATTACAAGGCATCAAAGACTACAGATTTAGGGCAAGGTGAGAATGTGTGATTCCCTGAGGTGCCTAAGAAACTGGAGAGAAGGCGGGAGGAAGGGACGCGTTGCTGTATTGGAGAAAGCATTAGAGCGGGGTTCGGGGCGCATTGGTCTCGCCTCTGCTCCTCACAGGGCTCGCGGCAGGGTGCCTGGCGATGGCAGAAACCTCCCCGGGCTCCTGCATCCCGAGTTGGAAGCAGCTCAGGCTTCTGGTAGGTTTCAGCTTTTACAGATGTGATTATTTATTTATTTATTTATTTATTTTTTGAGACTACGATCCCCTTTGATCCTCTTGGCCATCCAGAGAGGGAAGAAAGCAACTAATATTGTCCCCATTTAAAAATTAAGCAAATAAGCTGGGCGTGGTGGCGCAGGTTTGTAATCCCAGTACTTTGGGAGGTGGAGACTGGAGGATCCCGGTTCGCGGCCAGCCTCAGCTCTCTCGCTCTCTCTCTCCCTGTCTCTCTCTCTCTCCTTAGTGAGGCCCTCCGCAACTTCGTGAGACCCGGTTTCAAAATAAAGTATAAAAAATAGGGCTGGGGGCGTAGCACGGAGGTAGAATGCCCCTGGGTTCAATCCTCGGTACCGCAAAAAAAAAAATAAATAAATAAAAAATAAAATAAAATAAAAATTAAAAAAATAAAAATTAAGCAAATAAAAGCTCAAAGATGTCAAGTAACTAGGCCAAGGTCACACAGTTCCTAAGTGGCTCAAGCCTCTGCCTCTGTTGTACCACGCAGCCGCAGGCCTGGGGGCTCAGCCTTGAGAGAGAATGGGGCTAATGAAGTGCAGGCTAAACAAATTTCCAGGAAACCCTCTCCTCCATTTTAATCTTTAGAACAAAATATGTTCTTGTGAAAACTGGACAATCATCGCCTGCTGGTCCATGAGCCTAAGTGTCCCCGAAATGCCCCAGTCTTGCCAGAAAGATGATGAGAATACAGAACAGGGCTGGTTTCCTTAGAAACTGAACATGGAATGAGGTGACCACTCAGGGTCCAGCATCCTTGACACGTGCTCCTTACCAGAAGCCATTCTTTACAGTCCAGCTCCAGAGCCACCTCCCCCTGAAAGACCTCCGGGATCACCACAGCTGCAGTGAGGACTCCCTCCTTTGGTGCTCACAGCTTGTGACACCGGGGAACGCAGCACCTGACCACAGATTGCCTTGAACTGCCCGTCAGGCCCCAGGGTTCCCAGATCTGATGAATAAATGTGGTGGCCTTCTGACAATATTGGAGAGAGTTGGAGAGAAGCAAGGGCTTCTCCAGCCCTGCCCAGGCAATGGCCCTGAGTGTCAGGATTAACGAGCAGAGCCCTCTCAGGGCAACTGGACCCCAATCCACCCTTGGGTAGGTCAGTTTGTGCTACATGGGTTTGGGGTTCTGGCTTGTAAATTCGGGGGGGGGGATTCTCCTAGAGAAAGATGACCCACGCCAGTGGTTCTCAGCTCTGGCTGTCCATCAAAAACACCTATAAAGCTGGGCATGGTGGTGCATGATCCCAGTACTTGGGAGGCTGAGACAGGAGGATCGCAGGTTCGAGGCCAGCCTCAACAACTTAGCAAGGCCCTCCGCAACTTAGTGAGACCCTATTTTTCAAAATAAAACATTAAAAATAGGGGTTGGAGGTATAGCTCAGAGGCAGAACACCCCTGGCTTCAATCCCCAGCCCCCAAATAACTTACTAAATAACAAAAAAACAAATATTTAAGATAGGCGTAGTGGTGCATGCCTGTAATCCTAGTACTTGGGAGGCTGACACAGGAGGATTGTTTCAACAATAACAACAACAAAATAATAAAAAATAAAAAAGGGCTGGGGGTGTATCCCGGAGGGAGAATGCCCCTGGGTTCAATCCCCAGTACAAAAAAAAAAAGAGAGAGAGAGAAAAGAAAAGAAACACCCGTGGAGTTTATAAAATGCAGAAATCGAGCCGGGCGTGGTGGCGCATGCTTGTAATCCCAGTACTTTGGGAGGAGGAGACCAGAGGATCCAGGTTCACGGCCAGCCTCAACTCTCTCTCTCTCTCTCTCCCTGTCTCTCTCTCTCTCTCTCTCTCTCTCTCTCTCTCTCTCTCTACTTAGTGAGGCCCTCCGCAACCTCATGAGACCCGGTTTCAAAATAAAGTATAAAAAATAGGACTGGGGGCGTAGCGTGGAGGTAGAACGCCCCTGCGTTCAATCCCCGGTACCGCAAAATAAATAAAATAAATAAAATAAAATAAAATAAAATAAAATGCAGAAATCCAGGGCTGAATTCTACTAAATCAGAATCTTATGGGAAATGGCCTTGGCTTCTGGACTTCTTTTTTTTTTAACTTCACATCTGATTTTGATGTTCAGTGGTGGCCTCAGTGAATTATCACAACACCCAGCACTGATTCAGTTCTCCTATCTACTGAGCACTGGGCTCCATCGTGTGTCACTGACCACAACTTGGCTACCATCTTAGGTCGGGCTCTCCAGGAAGTGGACTCCAAGGAGACTGTGGGCAGGAGGCTTCTGGGCGAGCGTGCTCTGAGAGTAAGACTGTAGCAGAGCGAGGGAGGCAAGACGGGGCAGAGGGAACTGTGGTAGTCACGGGAAGATCTAGCCAGTCCCTGAGACAGTCTTCAGAGTTAGCTCAGAGGCAAGGGGTCCAGCCTCTGTCCCCACCCGGGCCGGCCGTCCCCTGGGGAAGGCGCCTGTTCTTGGGAGGGCAGCTTCCTTCTGCCAAGGGTGTTCTTGGGGGTCTTGGTGGGAAGTTGGCCGTGCCCAGGCAGCTGCAGGAGTGAAGGCCTGGCTCCTCAGGACTGGGTGGCCCACCCCAGCATGGCTCCATCCTGACAGCTGTGGATGGAAAGGGAGGCACAAAGATGAACTTGTCTCGG
>PVJS01001726.1:75798-93236 GCA_004027185.1 Glis glis
TGATACATATAAACACACACACACACACACACACACACATTCACATACTCACACATACACACACACACACACACACACACACTAAAGGAAGACAGACAGGCCAAGCCTAGAGTCACAGGAATAACAGATTGGAGACGCAAGATGAGGCTACAACAGCAGTGTTAAGACCAGCCCAGATCTGTCAAACCTACAAGTGTTCCCATATTGACTGTGTCCCCATAGAAAGTATTTATCTCTGTCACTTTAAGTCACATATCAGAAACATGATGTATTTTCATTAATAATAATAATTATTAATATTATTATTAATATAATATTGTAATAATATTAATATAATAACAACAACAATAATAATTAATATTATTATTATAATATTATATTAATAATAATATTAATAATTATTATTATTATGCTTTGGTTCTAGGGATTAAACCCAGGGTTACTCTACCTCTGAGTTATATCCCCAGTCCTTTTTATTTTGAAACAGGGTCTCACTAAGTTGCTGAGGCTGGCCCAAACCTGTGATCCTCCTGTCTCAGCCTCCCAGGACTGGGATCACCGGTGTGCGCCACCATACCTGGCTGCATTTGAGTCTTCTAAGAGCACATTGCAGCTCCCAGAGGCATTGAGAACATGAGTATTGGCCGCTTGGAGGTTAGATTTTAGTTGGGAAGTTAGGAATCCCACACAGGGGGGAGTTTAGAATAGGCTCAGGGGGTTCAGAGGTGGAACTGGGGGTCTGGCCAGCCTGAGAGTCAGGGCAGAGAGGGAACTGTCAGCCATCCTTGAGAATGCTCCTCCCTGAAGTTGAGTGTGGCAGTGGGGAGCAGGGGGGGAGGGAACCCATGGGAGGACAGGTGAAGGGGTGGTCAGGTCAGGAGTGAGTGCAGAGAGTGACAGAGTGACAGGTCAGGTGAGGCCATGAGGGGACAGGGCAGTGCATTCTCTGGCTTCCTGGAGCAGGTGGCAGGGCCCTGCCTTCTGCAGACTGCCTAGTGGCCCGGCTTTCTAGAATCAGATGTGGTCACCCCTTGAGGATGCGCGCTTCAAGCAGGGTCTCTTCTCAGAAACTGGTATTGAGAACACAATCCCAGTAGTGCAGGGGCCTGGCAGAGCAGGGTGTCGCTGGCCGCCCATCAGCCCCTTGAGGGAGATGATGTCATTGACTGTCTGTGCTTCTTGGACAGGGGAAGGGGCATCCATCCCCCCAGTGCACCCCTGGCCCTTGGGGGGTGGGGCATGCATCACCGTAGGCCAGGCTGCCCTCAGCGTGAGGGACGGGGAGAGGGGGGAAAGGTTTCAGGGACAAGCCATTCCGAATACTTTTGGCAGTTTTGAAGGTCACTTTTTTCCCTTTCCACCAAAGAATTTAATTAGGCTTCCATAAAGCAGTTAGATTTAGGAGCGGAACATTTTTAGCTCCCCTGCTAGGAGGGCTCATGAATATTAAAGGCCAGGGAAGGAGGCAAGAGGCAGGAGCGGGCTAGCCCACACCCTACTGTGACTCCCTGGGACTTGGGCACGTGGGTACAGGAAGAGGGGCAGCTGGGCTCCTGGGGAGGGGGATTCAGCGTGGCCCCCAGCTGCCCCATGTCACTGAGAGCTGGAATCATCCTTCATCATCAGGCGGGACCCAGGACACGCACGCACCCTGCAGTGCGGGGCCGCTGGTGTGATGGCACAGGCAGCGGCCTCAAGGGCCCTGAAGAGCCCTGCGAGGCATCCTCTGTTGCTTCTGCCATCCTGGGGGAGAGGGCTGCTCACCACTGGGAGTGCCAAATGCCAGGGCAGGCTTTGGGGGTTCCCACATCCCCCTCCTTCAAATGGGACATGGATGCGTCACTTCAGAGAGCAGGGGGTTGATAAGCTGACTCCAGAGGGGACACAAAGATGTGCCTGACCCCAGGAGGTCTCCAGGGCTTCCCAGAGGTGCTGACAAAGCAAGTGACAGGCTAGGACATGCCAGGGACAACGGTGGATCATCAGGTCTGAGGACCTGGGAGGGCGGGGAATGAGCTGCGTCACCAGACTGGCTCTTCAGCTCTGCAACCGGGGCCAGCCGGGACCTCACCTTCCGCTGTGGTCCCACAGTGCCCGAGAGCGCAGCGCAGGGGCTCCCTTCTCCCTCCATGTCACAGATGGGGTCACCTCTGGTCCTCTGACTCGCCCCTTTCCTGTGGTGCTGCTGATTAGGCCTGGGTCTGAGAGCCAGGCCCGGGCACCCAGCTCAGTGCCTCTGTTTCCTGGCAGTCATATTTTTGGCTCAAGGACAAGGTTAAGGCTCTGGGGATATGGCTTTGGGGTGTGTCAGGAGGAACCCCAGGGGCAGGGGGGGCACCCCACAACCTCTGTATCTTAGCTCAACCTACTATAACTAAATCCTTTGGTATTTGTAGGGGGATCCAGGACCCCCATGGATACCAAGGTCCCCAGATGGTCAATTCCCTTGTATAAAATACTGTATTATTGCGTATAATTTATGCATTTTCTCCCATGTACTTTAAATGATCTCTAGATTCCCTATAAGACCTACTACGATGTAAATACTATATAAATAGTTGTTCTACTGTATGATTTAGGGAATAATGACAATAAAAAGAAAACCTGTGCATGTTCAGTATAGCGGCAATTATTTTCACCCCAAATTTTCAATCCACGTTTGGTTGAATCTGCAGTTGTAAGGCTCATCTTTCTGGAGGGTCCGTTGTACCACAGACTGGGTGACTTAAACAACAGACCCTTATTTCTCAGGGTTCTGGACCATGGAGGGTGGATGTCTAGCCAGCGTGCTGGCTGGCTGGGTCCTGGAGAGGTCCTACCTCCGGGTTTTCAGGTGCCCGCCTTCTTGCTGTGTCCTCATGTGGGATCGAGAGAGTGTACACTCCCTGGTCTCTTCTGAAAAGGGCACTGACCCCATCATAGGGGCCCTACCTTTATGACCTTATCTAAGCCTAGTCACCTTTTGGGACAACACGATTCAGTGCATACACCCTTCTAGGCCCCTGCCTGCTGGCTGTCGCCCGTGCCTTGTGATAGTAACTCCCCTCAATGCAGAAAGGGGGCCAGGCTCAAAGAGGGAACAAGCTGTGGGCAGTGTGATTTGTGCACACATCAAGCTTGGCTTACTCTACTCGGTGAATCCTGAGCACCCAGGCGCCCTGCCAGGCGCTTTCAGATCTTAGACATACAAGGAAGCTCAAAGGATGCGGAAGGGGAGTGCAGTGCACCCGGAGCCTGGGGAACGGGGAGCGCTTTCCACTGGGGCTGGTGTTCGGGCACATGGTTTCTGATGCATGAAGCTCAGGCCCAGCATTGGCAGCTGAGGTGAGGGGAAGGGAGACAGAACCTTTCTGGGCTCAGAGGTGGAGCTGTTCTCCCAGGCAGCTGCCTCCTCATCCTGGTCTTGCTCGTCTGTCTGCAGAGCCCCCTCCCCGATCCAACGCAGCCTGGCAGGAGCCCGTGCTGGAGTACTGGTCCAGGAGAGTCTAGAGCTGCAAGCAAGACTGCTGGGGTTCTGGGGGCGGGGCTCTTCAGGCTCTTCGCAGTGCTCTGAAGGCCCAGGCAGGAAATACTATCCTGCTGTTGTGGGATTTGAACCACTGAGTGGTGTGTGCTGAGAGCCACGGAGCTGGCTGGGGCCTTGCTGCCTGTCCAACTGCTGAGGCCCAGGGGGCACTGGTGGTGTCCAGTTAGTTCTGTGTTATTTGGTAAACTGAGGCCCCTCCAAGGTCTTGGGGTATATTACTTGTGAATGCCAAAGAGTCCCCTGTATTCTATTCTTGATTTCATCTTGCTTTGAATCCGTGAGCAGGATTCCTGCCTGCCCTCTATGAGCCTATCCTCTCTGGATGACTGGGACCCCAGAGATTCCTGCTCCCTGGAAGTTTTCTGCATTGTCCGTTTCTTGGTCTCAGAAGGGGATTGGTCCCAAGGCGGCCCTGCCACTTGGGCACAAGATCTTGAGGAGCATTCGAACTCCAGAGGGCCCTGCTTCTGCCCTCTGGGTGATCTGTGACTACAGGGCTCCTTTCTCCTGTGTTTGCAGGGCACATAGCAGGGCAGTGTGTGCCCTGTGGTCTCTCTCTAGGTGGTGCAGGTCGATGTCTGCAGCTCTGGTGTACTGAGAGTAAACAGACCTCTGCAGCACAGAGCAGCCCTTTTCCTCTTGCCTGGGAAGATGCTAGATTCTCCCAAACACACACACACACACACACACACACACACACACACACACACACACACTCAGTCTCCTGCCCTGACTCCCACTCCCTAGCTGGACTCCCTGGCCATCCATCCATCTTCCCTATCCTAGGGCCTGTGGCGCACGCTCCCAACCTTGTCAGTTTGAAATTAAAGACTTGCTCCACGGAGCCAGGTCCTCTCCGGAGACGCTGCACTTTGATTATCCCCTCGGAAGGAGCGGAGCGGCCGAGTCCCCGCAGCGATGCTGGGGTGGTGGTGTCGGGAGGGGCTTGCCTATCAGGAGCAGAACACCTTGCAGAGCCAAGGAACCTTGGTGCCAGGCATTGCCAGGAGCCACCTGACCTGACGTTTGGATGGTTATTGTGCCAGCTCGGAGCAGATCCTGTCAGAGAGGGTATGGTGAGGCTGGTTAGAATGGACAGCCTCCGTGTTTCTAAGGAAAGAGTCAGGTGACCTCAGCAGGTTTGCAGAGCAGGCCAACCTCCCTCCTTTACCCTAATCTTTCCAGCTTCGATTTGTTTCTTTAGAGAGAAAATGCAGTTCAGTCAAAAGCCACCTCCTCTCCCCAGACAAGGTGCTCACAGCTCGAGAGGTGTGCAATGCACAGAAGCGTGGCTGGAGGCGCCTAGCACATGGGTGTGTTTTGAGTACCTGTGTGTGCTTCTGGCTGGTCAAGTAACGTGGGTGTCAACCGAGCTCTGGGATGCTGGTCTGAACCCTCGTTTCACATCCTGTGGACGTTAGTATTCACTTTCAAGATTTCTAAGAATTTCCAGAAAAGCCAGAGAGTTGAAGTTCTTGTGAGTGCCCCAGCTCCTGCAGAATTTGATCAGTTATGTGCACGGTTCCCACCCTGCCCCCCGTCCTGTTCCGCAGCTTTGACTTAGATGTGGGGTTCAGTTCCCTCCTTCAAATTCTACCCCCAAACCACTCTCGGAAGGCATGTGCACCTGTGTCAGACTTAAGCGAGGTGTGGGGAGACAGAGTAAGTGTTTTAGGGGGAGCTTGGTATCTGTGGAAAGGCAGGGAGAATCCACACATGTAGAAACACGAGAGATAAAAATATTTGGATCAAATTTGTATAAACTTCTTTTTAAGACATTTTAACAACTTATTGAGGTATAATTAACATACAAAAACCTACTTATTTAAAGCATTCCAGTTGATAAGTTTTGACATATAGATCTACGTCTATTTAGAGATGTAGCCCTGTACCTGACAGACCATCGCTACAGTCAGGACAGTGAACAAGTGCACTGTTCCAGAAGTTTCCTCCTCTCCCACCTGGGCAACCACTGGCCAATGTGGGTTGGTTGGCATTTTCTAGACTTTTCTATAAATGGAATTGTGCAGTAGGTACTCTTTTTTGACACAGAGAGATTTTCTGTCTCCCAAAACACAAGCAGACTCACACTGCAGATTTGGTAGGTGCGTCCTCACCGGCCCTCGCCCTCCACCACGCTGCTCAGCAGCTTCTGCTCTGTGGGGCTGTCCCACTTTCTCCCGTCCCCCTATTTCACCTCAATTTTCATGCAGAGCAGTTCAGCTATCTTTTTGTTTTCTTGACTTCTGCTAATCCATATCCTTAGAGACGTATCAAGGTAATTTCCTGAACAAAAGATGGTTCCTTCCCTAGATCAATTCTGGTGCCAGCTGTCGGGATATATTTTTCTATTCTCTGTTGCACTGTGTGTATGTGAGTGTGTATCTGAATGAGCTGTCTAAGAGAACATAGTGTGTGCGGATCTGCGAATAGATGCATGGGCTGGGCAAAGTGGGTTATTTTATTTTATTTTATTAGCATTTATGGATGACTACTTGTACTAGAACCAGGCTAACTGCTTTCATACATTGTCCTACTTAGTCCTCACAGCAGACATGTGACATAATAATTCATTTTAACAGATGGGAAAGTGAGACTACAGGTAAAGAAATCGAGTACAGATACATGACAATTGAATGGCAGAAGCAGGGCGAAACTCCAAGTCCCAGGCCCCAGACTCAGTGCCTCTGCTCTGGGAGTGGAGGGTAGGTTAACTCGGTCATCACTGGTTGACTGGGCATAGCTGTCTGAAGGGCTACATAGAGACAGGCAATGAGTTGTGATGGGCTTAGCCAGAAGGAGCGGCGGGATTGATTAGTAATGTCTGCTGTGGGCATGGCTGTGGAGGTTGTGTCTGCCTTTCTTTTTCCTATGGTGCAAAGTGGAGTTGGTTTGAAACCTGACTCTCCAAGGAAGCACCCCAGTTGGTTGGCCCTATTTGGTGGCTTATCTCTGGCAGGGTTGCATCCCCGTCCACTGTCCCCGGCCTGAGGTGCTCTCCAGGGCTGTGGTTTGGAGGGTTCTCCTCACATTCTAGGACTCAGGCCCTCAAGACCACCATTTTGTTTCTCTCTCCAGCTCCACTGCATCTCTTGGCCCCCCATCATCTCACCCCATCGCCGTGGGAGCTGCCTCCGTTCTTGTTCCCCGCGGCCTATTCTCAAGGCAGCAGGAGGGATCCTCCTGGGACATCCATGGGGTCATGTCACTCACCCCCTCACAAGTCCCTGTTGGCTCCCCATCCTGCTAAGCGTAAACTCTAACTCCTCTCTCGGAGGTCTCCAGGGTGGCTCCCCCTCTCTCAGCGCACACAACACTCCAAGGCTTTGGCTGTCTCCCTGCCTGCAGTGTGAATACACCCAGCTCAGGTTGCCTGCGCTTCACACCTGCTTAAATGCCACCTGCTGGCCAGGCGTGGGGGCGCACACTTGTAATCCCAGTACTTGGGAGGCTGAGACAGGAGGATTGCAGGTTCAAGGACAGCGTCAGCAAGTAGTGAGATTCTTATCAACCTAACGAGACCCTATTTCAAAATAAAAATAAAATAGGGTTCAGGGTGTAGCTCGAAGGTAGAATGCCCCTGGGTTCAATCCCTAGTACCGCACACACACAAAAAAACCACCTGCCTACACAGAGCAGGCTGCCCCAACTTTTCCCGTAACTATGGCTCGCCCTCATATCCTTCCCAGGACTTAGCTGAAGGTCAGTGTCGCAGATTGTAAGCGCCATGGGAATGGGGACTCTGTGCTTCCTCATACACCTTTGTGTTTAGTATGAGGCCAAGTGCACGGAGAACACCAAATATCTACAGAAGGAAGAAATCTGAGGCACTTCATTGCGAGCAGGCATTTCATGACAGGCTGGCCCAAACTGTTTACAGAATCTACTAAATAGAAAAGATATGAATGTCAGGGTGACCTTGGTCTAGCCATTTAACCAGCTTGGACTTTGGGCTCCTTATTTGCAAAATAGGACATGATGCATGTCCTGTGCACGTACCCCGGGGCCGAGGACATGTGGCTAGGTCCCCATTAGGCAAACTCTCAGGAACGTGCCTGGGAGTGGGAGGCCAGGGTCATTTCCAGGTAGTCCACACTTTGTTCTTGGTCCCAAATGCTCCAGCTTTGGGACCCCGAGCTGCCTCCGCCCCTCCCCAACCCCAGCTAGGACAGGGACTGGCCTGGTGTCTCCCATCCCCAGCCCATGTCTCTCAGTCCTCTCCCCCTATCCAGTTCCCCACTGCAGCTCACAGTTCCTCTCCATCTCCTTCATGAGGCCTCCCGGGAGTCTCAGAGCCTCCAATCAAAGGTGCCAGGTGTTGGCACATGGAGCACTGTAGGGGGAGCACAGACACTCAGAAGGAGTCAGCCTTCCTGGGGCCTGAGCAATGGCATTTTATTTATTTATTTATTTATTTATTTATTTATTTATGGTACTGGGGGTTGAACCCAGGGGCATTCTACCTCTGAGCTATTTTTTTGAGCCCTATTTTTTATTCTTTATTTTGAAACAGGGTCTCACTAAGTTGCGGCGGGCCTCACTAAGTAGCTGAGGCTGGCCGCAAACCTGTGAGCCTCCTGTCTCAGCCTCCCAAGTACTGGGATTACAAGTGTGCGCCACTATGCCTGGCAGCAATGGCATCTTAAACCTTCAGGGTCACACCCTGACACTTCTCAGCTCTTCTCTAGAGCGGCTGGGTGGAGGCAGGTTCTCCCTCCAAGCAGGGTCACCCCCTCCCCATGCCCTTTCCTCCTCTCTCCTCCTTTTACAATAAGAAAAGGATTTTTACATGCTAGAGAGGCCCCAGTGCTGCAGCAGGCAGGACGGAGGCTACAGGCTTGAGAGTGACTTTCTTCTTAAATGATCCACCTTCTGAGAAGCAGTTTCTGGGGCTGAGAGGGGCCTAGCATGGTGGTCTAGACAACAGGACCACAGCCCTGCCCTGCTGGCTTCTCCGCCTGTGAGTTGGAGCCCAAGCAGCCCCAGACTAGGTGTCATCCAAGGTCAGAGCTGGGCTTCCACTGGTGGGTGGGTGACCTCGGCCAGTCACCACCCTGCTGTGGGTCTTGATTCTGTTAGCCGGCAAACGAGGGGTTGGAACTAGAGGTCTGGACTGAGTTCCACGGCTTGTTCCGTTTGCCTCAGGTGAGCCGCTTTCTCGTGGCTGCTGCAAGGTGCTGGCTTCTCGTGTCTTGGACTCCCTGGTTCTCAGTGCAGCAGGGCCAGGCCGGCTGGGCAGCGACCTCAGTGTCACTGTCACCACGGCTCCCCTTTGTTCTGAAGCCACTGCTGGCGAGCTGTTTCCATGCCTGGCCTTGCTATTCTGCGTGGTAGGCAGACTCCGCTTCTCAGAGAATGGAATTGGGGTGCAGAGACATCAGTAAAGTTGGAAGTGACCAGGACGCCCTCATCCCCTAATACCAGACCCAAACACTGCCCCCTTCAGGCCTTGCCAGGGGCCAGACTTCACATAATTGTGCACGATGAAGTCACACAACACTGATAAAAGTTATCGAGACTAAGGGCTCCCTTCCCTGCACCTTTGAGACCTGACTGGTCTCCCTTAGCCACTCCCAGGACAGCTGGCGGGATCCCGAGACAGCCCGGGGACAGGCCTGAGCAAGGATAAACAACATGTTGGCCAGTCGGTGGGAGCAGCCAGGAAGGCAAAGAAACCAAGACAAGTAAATAAGGAGACAGATGCTGAGCACTGCGCCAGGGGGTGCACACAGCAGGAGTATGTGGGGTAGAGGCACCTGTGTAAAAAGGTGGCGTCTGGCCGGGCGTGGTGGCGCACGCTTGTAATCCCAGTACTTGGGAGGTGGAGACCGGAGGATCCGGGTTCGCGGCCAGCCTCAGCTACTTAGTGAGGCCCTCAGCCACTTCGTGAGACCCGGTTTCAAAATAAAGTATAAAAAAATAGGGCCGGGGGTGTGGCTCGGAGGTAGACTGCCCCTGGGTTCAATCCCTGGTACCGCAAAGAAAAAAAAAAAAGGTGGCGCCTGACTTGGACAGGGACGGAGGGACTCTGAGGGGAAGGGAGACACACTCTTTAAGGCTGCTTGGTACCATTGCCCTTCCCCAACCCCCAGTGCCTTGTCTGAAGTAGCCCTTGCTTCCTTTGGGGTCTCCATGCCTCAAACCCTCCCTGTCTCCAGCATCACACGACAGACATAAAGGTCAATACCTAACAGCTGAGGGCAAAGTACGCAATGAACCAACTGGAAGGCAAGAAGCCACCCAGATGCTGTCTCTTTAAGGCAGACTTGAACTAGGAAAGAACAAACACAGAGTTTCCTAGTCGAATAAGGAGCCTGCCTCTGGCCTCCACTGGAGAGCGACAGGACATCAAAACAGTGACGGGGCCTTCTTCACCTGGTGGAACCCACCGGAACTTAGCAGCATGCTGCGGGGGCCGAGGGCCGGTCCCTTCTGCAGCTCTGAGCTGATACCACGATGGGGACATAGTGCCCCCAAGGCACCCCTTAGGGCTCCAGTGAGAGGCAGGAGAGGCTGGGCAGGGGGACAGAGCCTCTGTGAGAGGACCCCGGAGTCCTCCAGAGAGAGGGGCTGCCCTGGGATCCCCAGGACTTGTGCCAGGAGGGCAGGCTGGTATGAGCAGAGCCATCCGTCCATCTGATAGTGCTGCTGGCTCATCTGTATCCATCCAGTGTCCTCCTTGGATGCTGGGATTAATCTTTATTAGGGAGGGAGAGAGACAGTTTCTCTGACAGACGAGGTCTGAGGGTCAGCGTCACCTTCATCTTGTCTCATCCCAAAGCTGAAGCAGCGGGCAGGACACTGGGCTGGGAGGGCCCCATCCCTCCCTGATAGGATGACAGAAACTGGACAGAGAGACAGCCCAGGGCTTTTCCTGCACCAAGATCAGGAAACAGCAGAAGCCAAGGCCCATCCAGCCAAGGCCTGGGGGTTGTGGTAGGAGGCTCTGGAAACCTGAGTGACCTTTGCTGTGGGGAGGGCAGGCGTCTTCACCCTCTCCCGGGAGGGTCGAAACGCCCTAGGTTAGCTCATGGAGCCTGAACCTCTCCCCTCTCCCCTGCTTGGTCCCTGGCCGACTACAGGCCCACTCCTGATGCTGCGCTTGTCAGTGTGGAATCCCCAGACCTGTCCGAGCCCCCACGGCCTCCGGAAGTTAGGGCCTGCCGGAACCTGCCTCCTGGGTATAGTATTTTAGTGCCCCGTTTAGATGACTCTGTCATGCTTTTCCTGAATATCTACTAGAACAAGACGCAGCCTGTTCCTGAGGGATCCAGGTAAGCAAAGAATGAGTACCTTGAATAAAGGATGGTGGGAGCTTAGTGGAGGAAAGATTTGCCTCTGTCCTGAGTCGGTGAAGGCATGGGGCCTGCCAGAAGCAATAAGATTGGAGTTGGGCTCTGAAGGATGAATAGGAGTTTTCCCAGGTGAAAAACAGAGTAAGAGGCAGGGAAAGGCATGGTGGGCAGGGAGAATGGCATGAATCTTGAGATGTGGGAGGGAACAGTAAACAGCCAGGCCTGTCTGGAGTAAAGTCTGTGGTTCTGAGAGCAGAGGCTAGGGAGAGGCAGGTTGGTTGAAGCAGGGCTCCATTGTGAAGGCCTTTGAGCCCCCGCTGAACATCACATCCTTTGTTTGGGGGTCAAGGGGAGCCATGGAGAGTTTCTGAGCAGGGGAGGGCAGCTTAGTCCAAGCTCTGCTTTAGAACAACCGATGTGAGGAGGGTCTGGAGCTAGCTCCCCCTCCCCTCTTCCTCCTGTCATTATCTGTTCCCGGCCACCACCCAAACTCACCCCATCAGAGAAGGGCCGATGCAGCCACACTACTGAGTTAATACAAGCCGGCCTCGTGCCGCAGCAGCCCAGGAGGGAGGCAGCCGTAACAAGAGAGGAAATTACAGATAAGAGTGGAGAAATGGCCCCAGCAAGATGAAGGGAAGGCAGGAGCCGGCAGAAAACAAACCAAGGTGTCAAGACAGAATCAATAACCATCACCGCCAAGAGAAGAAGATGGGATTCATTACAGAGAGTAAAACAGACATTACCCGCCTGCCCGTGCGGCGCGCCGCCCGAGCGGAAGGACTTCGGCTCGACTACAAGTGCTGATGCTGGAAATGCCTTGACACACAACTTAGGGGCGGGGAGGGAGGGAGGGGGTCAGAGGAAAGAGACTCCAGAGAGTCCAGAGAGGCAGGAAAGAGAGGGTGAGGACCCCTCTAAAGGATGCCCAAACTCCCAGGTGGAGCTGGAATCCAATTTCTTTTGTTGTCGGTACTGGAGACTGAACCTCGGAGGCACACCCCCAGTCCTTTTTTTAATTTTTATTTTGAAACAGGGACTCACTAAGTTGCTGAGGCTAGCTTTGAACCTGCGATCCTCCTGTGTCAGCCCTTCAAGTACTAGGATTCTAGGTGTGAGCCACCGAGACCGGCTTGAGCATCCTTAATCTGGGGACATAAAAGGGCATAGCAGTGGCCCCCAAAGTGCTAAGGGGCCAGAAATAGTTGCGTTTGGCCAGTTCATTGTTTTAACCAAGTTTTCACTGGTATCAACATGGTTCCAACAAACCACTCTCTGTCGCTCCTCAGCCTAGCAGTCCTTTTTCTCTCTGAAACTGAGGGTTCTGTCTCCATGCTGACAGGCTGCAGTCAAGCTCCTCTTCTGGTCCAGGGCTCCCTCTGTTCCGGCCCTTGCAGGTTTGGCTCTGAGCCTCCTAGGAAAGAGAGGAGGCTGGTCAGGGGCGTGAAGCAGGGTCTGTGGGAGATGCCTGGGCCTGGGGGGCCCGCCGAGCAGATCACCCCACACAGCCCTGGCTTTTCTGCAAGGCATGTGAGAGCCAGAGACGGGAGGAGGCAGAGGCAGATCTGGACATGCAGAAACCACAAAAGGAAAATAGGGAGACAGAGGTGAAACATGGAGAAAAAACACGGCAGACACTGACAGAAGGGGACGAAGGAACGCCAAGAGAAACACCGAGCCGGGAGTGGTGCACACTTGAAATCCCAGTACTTGGGAGGCTGAGACAGGAGGATCACAGGTTGGAGGCCAGCCTCAGCAATTTAGTGAGATCCTCTGCAACTTGGTGAGAGCCTGTTTTAAAATAAAAACAAAAAGGGTTAGGGCTCAGAGGTAGAATGCCCTGGGTTCAATCCCCAGTAAAAAAAAAAAAAAAAAAAAAAAAAAAAAAAGTCACCAGATTTTTGTTGCTGTTAGTGTTCTTATTTTATAGCTTAAGGAACTGGAGTTCTGGAATTTTCTTTGGTAAGTGGATTAAAATGTACACACACAGAGGAATCTAGAAGTATAGATATCAAGATGTTTTCAGTGGTTGTGTCTGAATGGCAGGGTTTATAATTGTTCTCTTTGCTTGTCTGTATTTTCTGTAGTGTGCATTTTTTATAATAAGATAAAAAAGTATACACAACAAAAACTATAAAAGAAACTATAAAGAAAAAGGATCTGGAATTTTCCGATTTGAGTTCCCTCTTTCTTCTTTTATTTCTAATTTGTTTTCAACCTGTTCCACTTAGCACTTTTTTGGCAATGTTTTTATATTCTTATTGTGGAAATTAGAAAGCTAATTAGATGAATATTCCCAGTCCACAGCTGGTATTTCTTAAGACCAGTTCATCTTGACCAAAGCGTGGTCTCTGGACCAAACAGAGCTGGGAGTGGGCTGTAAGAATGAGCAGAGAGGGGGGGCCAGAGAGGGAGGGACGAGGCCTGAGAGGAGCAGGGGTGGCAGAGGAGAGCAGAAGGGACTTGGCTGGCAGAACAGGTCCCTTGGGAGACACCGCCGCTCAGGGCCGGGGTGACAGAGTTTCCAAGGAGTCTTTGTGTCACCTTGCAGGGAGCCCGTGGTGCTCAGGCAGAGGGACAGAGGCAGCCCCAGGTTAGAGAGCACCCTCGCGCCCCACCCCGCCCTGGCAGCCCAGCACACTCCTGGAGGAGGGAAGCTGGGTTCTCGGCTCCCTACCAGTTTTTTCCTTGGGAGGTGCTTTAGGGCTGCCACAAGGTTAAGCTGGGTGGGGTGGGGAAGGCTGGGCCCCTTGTGTTATCTCCAAGCTACACATGATCCCAGGTAACCCACACTGTTTTTAAAGAGTTTGTTTGCTATAAATAGACAAAAATAGATCTATTTTTTAAATGAAGTGCCCTTACATGAGACTAAGGGAAGTCAACTACCCATACCAGAAAACCTAGATTATCACTGGTGGAGATGGCGCAGGGGCTAAAGCCGTCCCTGTCCCCACCCCAGGATGCAGCCGTGTCATGCTCTAAGCCAGGACTGTGTTGAAGATGGCCCCCGGAGGCCCTTCCAGCCTGCGGGTCATTTAATCCCCGGGGACTGGCAGTGGCCAGGGCCCAGCCTGGCTGTACCCCCTCAGGGCCCCCTGCCTGCCCTGTCCTCATCCCTGTTTCTGGGCCACACTCCTGGTGGGAGGATGAGCAGCCAGTGGCTAATCTCCGATTAATACTTCATGCTTCTGATGGAGAGCCCTCCCCGGGGGCGGGAGGCCTGGCTGCTGCGCAGGTCCTCACCTAGTGCCTGAGGAGGAGGCGCCGGTGGCAATGAATGAACCCAGCACCTCCCTGCAGACCATGCTGGGCGCAAGGCACAGCCACCCCTGCTCCTGACTCAGCAGGCCAGCTCAGCACCACCTGCCCCGCGGCACCCCATGGAGATCACCCAACTCTCCAAGTGTTAAGTCCAGAAGGAAAGGCAGATGTTAAAGAAATGTGTACGAACGTGGCCAGGAAGAGAAGCCTGACTGAGGGGAGCCGGGTGAGAAGGGGCTCTGGGCGGAGGCTGGGGCCTCTGGGAGCACTGAGGGCAGCAAGACATGGCAGAGTTCCGTGTGTTCACACCTGGGCCCCGCCTTTGGTGGTCAGTGAAGTGCTTGGGAGTCCAGGTTCTGGAACCAGGCTCATCTCTTTGTACCTGGCTGCATTTCCTGCAACGTGACCTTGGCTGAGCTGCATGCCTCAGCTTCCTCCTCTGTAAAGTGCGAGCGATAGTGTCCACATCAGGATCCAATGAGATCGTGCAGGTACTTGGCACATAGTAGGTTCTCACTAAATGCTAACCAGTAGCGCTGTGGTGGATATCACTCCATCTGTCAAGAGGACTGCTGTGGAGGTGCCCTGCTGATGGCTTACCCCGCAGAACCCCAGGCTGGAGATGCGCATCCCCACCCCCGCCAGGTCCCACTGCCCTTTCCTGCTTTGGGCAGAACATCTACTGTGCATGTCCCCGGGACACCAGGGAGGTTGATAGAAGAGTCCTCAATGCTCTAGGATCTGACATGGGACTAGGGCACAGCGCCCACCTCTCCCCCTGCCCAGAGGAGCCCTGGCCAGCAGCTCATGACAGATGGTGGCACTGTGAATGACTACTTCAATTTTAACTCTTCTCAATAATCCAGAGCCAGAAAGCCACATACTTTAAAACTGTCCCTGGACCATAGATCAGCCCAAGGAGAGCCAGTTCACTTTCGTTAATGACCTCCGGAAACGCCATCCATCACCAGGGAGCCCTCCTCAGGGCTCTCCACGCCGACGCCTGGCAGAGACGGACGGCGGGCCACTGGTCTCGGCAGAGCCTCCAAGGCTGCCTGCACCACTCTTCCTTCCCGAGCTGGACTTTCCTGAGCTGGGCACCCCAGGGTGGAGATGGAGTCAGGTGGGCGGGTAGGAGCAACAGAGTGACTGTCATTGGAGAAGGTTGGTATCTCTCCCTGCTTCCTGACCTCTCGTGGGTTCACCCCAGTGTCCGGGAGGAGCCCTAGACGGCCTCGGCCTGTCCTCTAGGAGCCCCCTAAGGGTCTGCTCGATGGGGAGTCAGCACAGGGGAACAGCTGGAGCCCTGGAGGACACAGGGTACTTCAGCGACGCCGGTCCCCGCCACGTGGAGCTGCGGTCGCTGACAGGCTTTGCGCCATCCCATCCTGCAGAGGCTGGGCCTCTTCTGGAGGCCCTCTGCCACAGACGCCATCTTCTCTGATGGAGACACCCCAAGGCCCATGGGTCCCTCCTTCCTGCTGTCTTTTGCTCCCAGCCCTGCTGCTGCCACGTAGGAACCCTGTCCACACTCCCGGCATCCTAGATGGTCTCTCACTGCCCCTCACCCACCCTGCCACAGGCCTCTCTGAAGCCTCAGCACCCCCTTCCCCCTCATGTCACTCCTGAGCACAAGGCTCCAGCACAAACTGCCCCTGAGGGACCCTGTCCCTGTCATTTACACCCTCCCTTGAACTCTTGGCTCAGGCCCAGTGAGTCACCCCTGCCTCACCCACGACCACTTGTGCATTTCAGTCTTTACTTGTGACAGGCACAAACCTCTTCTTGTCCCTCCACCTGTTCAGATCCTATGCACTCTGGAAGTCCCGGTTGAATCTTCACCTCTTTCATGAAGCCCTCCTTGATCACTCCAATCCTATCCCAGTTTCTGCAACTTTTTTTTTTTTTTCGGAACTGGGGATTGAACCCAGGGGCATTCTACCTCTGAGCTACATCCCCCAGCCCTATTTTTTGTTCTTTATTTTGAAACAGGGTCTCACTAAGTTGCGGAGGGCCTCACTAAGTAGCTGAGGCTGGCTGCAAACCCGGATCCTCCTGTCTCAGCCTCCCAAGTACTAGGATTACAAGCGTGTGCCACCATGCCTGGCTAACTTTGCAACTTTGATGGTGTTGCTGACCCAGCCCTTGCACTCAGCATGGAGACTCAGAAACCCTGTGCCTCCCCTGTACATCTTTGACTCCTACACAGGAGTCCTTGCCTTTGTATCTCCTGCCCCAGACCCGCATGTGCAGTATCTCCCATGCTTTGAAGCTGCTCCCCCTGGCATCATTGGCTCTTGGGAGCTGGATAAAGCCCAGGAGGCAGGAACCATGCCTTGCCCTTCACACCCGCGTGCCCAGCTCCTCTCAGAGTGGACAGAGGACACCGGTGGAGTTGGATTGCTTCGAACTTCACTTTTACCTCTTCAGTGTCATACGCTGCCTTCTGACTTGCGTTATAAATTATATTCTCACTCTCATTCTGCAACCCACTTGATGTCTTGTTTCCCCAGCAACGTCTAGCGAGGTGCCTGGCCGTAAATGAATAGCCTGCATGAAGCCTGGACGGAGTCTCCAGGGCCATCCCCCAGGGGCTCCCCCCGGCCCCCGTGACCTACGGGTGGAGTGTGAGGTGGGACGTGCCACCTGGGCCTGGTGAAACAGCCCCTCGGGATTCACACAGGCCCTGTTTCCTTTACGCATTTATCCACTGCGGACAGTTAGGTTGCTTCCACATCTTGGCTGTTGCGAACAGTGATGCCAGGGAATGTTATTCCACTTTCAAAAAAAAAAAAAAGAAGGAAATTCTGTCCTAGGGCTGAAGTTTGAGGACACTGTGCTAAGTGAAATAAGCCAGTCACAGAAGGACAAACACTGCATGGTCTTTCTTATATGAGGTGTTTAAAGCAGTCAAACTCAAAGGAGCAGAAAGTGGAAAGGTGTTTGCCAGGGGTAGGGGAGGAGAGAACGGGCAGCGGCTGTTTCAAAGGCTACAGCTTCTGTCACGCAACATGAAAGTTCTAGAGATCTGTTGGACAGCATTGTGCTTATCATTAACAATAATGTATTGCACACTAAAAAATTTGTTTAGAGGAGAGATCCTGCTGGACGTGGAGGTACATACCTGTAGTCCCAGTACTTGGGAGGCGGAGACAGGAGGATCACAGGTTCATCAAGGCCAGCCTCAGCAACTTAGAGAGAACTTATTTCAAAATAAAAAGGACTGGAGGTGTAGCTTGGAGGTAGAATGCCCCTGGGTTCAACCCCCAGTATCTCTGTCTGTCTGTCTGTCTGTCTCTCTCTCTCTCACAAACACACACACACACACACACACACACACACACACACACACACAC
>PVJS01001727.1:0-13638 GCA_004027185.1 Glis glis
GAAGGAATCCCTTTAAAGATAGTTTTGGAACTACTATCAGAGGATAAAATCAGATGTAGGAAATGCTTGTTTTGGAGCCCGACCTGTTGGTGAGGAGGCTGCCTCGATGTGCTGGGAGGGAAGGTGGAGGTAGTATTGACCTCCCCTCATCCCGCCTTTCCTCTTCCAGCTGATCTGCGACTCACAACTGCTCTTCCAGTTGATGCTTTTGGACTAAATTGACAGGATGTGCATGTGCCACCCCCTCTGTCCCAAGGGCGTCCAGGGTAGGGATGAATGGGATGGGACCATGGCCCTGTTTGTACTTGGGTCTTTATGTTGGTGTGGCCAGGTCTCTGAGCTCCAGAGGTGGCCTCTTTTACAGACCTACTGCATAGGAATAAGAGACACTCCACCTTGCAGAGGGCCACCTGTCAACAAGCTCAAAGATGTGTGGTGGAGGAAGGTTACCGAAGCCACTAATTCTTGGTCCTGGGAAAAGGTGGAATGACGAGTTGCTGATTGTTGATATTTCTTTCATTTTTCTCGTGAATCCAAAAGGCTTAGCTAAGGACATATCTGGGAAGCACACAGACATCTGCCACATGCCCATCACAGATTCGCATCCTTTAAACCCTGCATTCCCCGGGCCCCCAGTGGGTGGGCCTCGATGTGGCTATCATGAACCAGTCCTTCCTATTGTTTAAACAGATTACTGTAGTTTGGCCAGCAATTTGACCCTGTGGTAACATATTCCATTAATAAGATAAGTCAGCCTCACAACTAAGTACCTAACATTTACAGGCCTTCTCATATTTGATGCAGGGATGTGCGAGTATGTGGAGAGATGTAGTGATTTAAATCCAGATTATTTAAGTTGGATCATCTGAAGTGTGTTTTGAAACTAAACCATCTGGCCCCTTCGCTTTGCTTAGGGGAAGTAAATGTTCATTTAAATGAAATTGAAAAGATAAGGTGGCAACACAATAGAGCTCTGCACTTTCTCTACGCTGCCTCAAAAGTCCATTGTTCTTTGGGTCAGCACCCCACCCTCGACTTCGTGAAGGTGGGTGACGACAGCAGAGGTGCGCCCCATCATCCTCAGAAAGCTGTGCTTCCCGGAGCACTGGTTGTGCCTCCCATCAGTAAAGAAATTTTTAGTTCGCTTCCTTAATTGTATAATTATTTATTTGTAAATTATATACATGTACTACTGTACTAAAATATTATGTACATTATAAAACATACACAAAAATAGAAATTTAAAAAAGATGAGATGAAAATAAATCTAAATGATAGTTCCAATATTTCTTCCTGCATTATAATGGACCTTCGTGCTCCTTCCCACAACCTCTGTCCCTAGCTGCCCATTTTCTAGGACTGCACCAATCTAGGACCCGGCAACGTGCAATAAGTAGCTTGCGCCACCTGGTGGTCCTGGGAAGTGGCGGCGGGCTCAGGGACTCCTGGATGACCCTTGATGACAGTCTGAGGTGCTTTCATCCTGTCACTCAGTGCCCACTGTGTTGGGTGCCAGGGACAGTGTGGTGAGAAAAATACCAGCTGCCTGTGCTCATAGGGCTCACAGTCTAGTGGGGAGGAGGACAGGCAGTTACCATTACCATTTAGGATTCTGGTAGGGGCTAGAAGAGATGCCGAAAGTGACCCTGTAGAGGGAAGAAAGAATTGGGGGAGTGGGGAATAAGAAACTCTGACTCAGGAATCTGCCTGAATGTCCCAAGAGTTCCAGGGGACAGGGTGGTAGGAGGGAAGCTGCTTGAGAGGATGACAATGCTTCCTGAAAGGCCACACTAAAGGTCCCCAAGGCAGAAATTTGAGAGACAGAGTGGGGAAGGGGCCTCTCTGGCCAAAGGTGTTCCCAGGCCCCAGCCATCTCTGTGAAATGGAGGGGGGGATGACATGAAGAGGAAAGAGCCAAGGAATTATGTTAGGTTCTGGCCTTAGATTCCTGGCAGGCATGGCAGGTATCTTGGAATCCAGAGCAGATAGTGAAGGTACCAAATGGGGTCATGAAAAGGTCACCGAGAGGAGCCAGGGCATATGCCTGAAATCCCAGGACTTGGGAGGCTGAGGTAAGAGGATTGCAGGTTCAAAACCACTGAGCAGTAACTTAGCAAGACCCTGTTGCAAAACAAAAACTAAAAAGGATTGGGGTTGTAGCACAGTGGTAGAACTCCTCTGGGTTCAATCCCCAGTACCAAATAAATAAACAAATAAAAAATAAAAGGAGCTGGAGGTGTAGCTGAGTGGTAGAGCATCCCTGAGTTCAATCCCCAATACACACACGTACGCACGCACGCACGCACACACACACGCACACACTCACACATACACACAAAGGTCACCAAGAGGACACTGAATTAATTGGGGGTCACATAGAGATCAGTGAGTTCATTTGAGTCATGGAGGTCGTTTCTGACTGAAAATTTTGAAGGCTACAACTCAGAGCCCTTAGAAGGATAAAATTAGGTTAAACCTAAACTGGGTTAAGATCAGTGGATTCACCAAGAGGTCATATGGAGTTAATTTGGGATTCCATAGAGGTCAGTGGTCACATAGAAGAATTATTGGCCCTCAGAAAAATTTAAAGCCAAAGGCAAATTCAGGGACAGCAGCAGGACTGGATGAGACCAACTGACGGGGCTCAGGGGCAGTGATTTTTGTCACAGTATTTATTTTCTTTTGTTTCTTTGTAATGAGTACTTTTCCCAGCATCCCACAATGAATATGGTGACTGTAGCTCTTCCTTTACTTTTCTCCATCAACCCCCCGTTTTTGCCACTGTGCGATTCAAGGATACAAGGCACAGGATACTGTCATCATCACCATTAAAGTAGCCACTTACTAGGTTATCTACCAGGAGCAGTCCCAGGAACCCACCAACCCTCCGAGGTAGGTATTTGAATAATTTCACATTGAGGAACCCGGCCTCGAGAAGTCACACAGCTAGTGAGGGGGTGGAGTGGGCATTCGAACTCAGGTCCTGTTGGTGCCTAAGTCCTCAGCCCTAAGCCTCTCTGTCCCACCCATCTGGAGGTCTATGACTACACACATGCTGGGGACATGCACAAGTGCAGGACGCACAGAGGTGTGCACATCCACCTCAGTTCTTTGGAGACAAGACCTCCTCATGTTCTGGTTGGAACTTTCTGGTGCAAGGCACTGGTTAAATAAGATGATGAGGGGAAAGACTTCTTAATCCTGGACCTCCATCTGCCTTCTCCATACCTGCAATCATGTACCCTTCATCAGGGCTGCGGGTTTAGACAGGCCCTCACTCCAAGGGGGTATAAAGTTGGGGAAAGTGCAATACCCTGTGGGCTTAGCATGAGCTGCAGCTGCTGTGGTCTTTCTGGCAGCAAGGGTGCCCATTATGCTGTCCTGCATGTCCAGACTTTGCCTGTGATGTGCCCGAGGCCCCAAGGGTCATCTTGCCTCAGCTGCCCCAGTGCCAATCCTGCAGCCCTTCCCTCCTCACCCACCCAGGCCCGGAAACTGTTGCCTCAGTCCAGCCCTGTAGCTCCAGGGCAGGAATTGGGCCAGAGTTCGGAGGCCAAGTTTGAAGCAGAACAATTTGCGTCAGTCCCTTGGCCAGGTTCCCTAGCAGTCAGGGGGGACACCTTGTAAATGTTTTTGGAAGAGGGAGATGGCTTGGAGCCTGTCCTGGGAGCTGGGGCCAGGGAGATTGGAGAGAGGGTCACTTCCTTCCAGGGACTGTCCTGGCCTTCCCCAACCTTCATTCCAACATCCTTCAACCTCCACCAAGGGTCCTTGTCCTGTCTTCCCTCCTTACCTGGGGGCTAGGCACACACAGTCAAACAGGAGTTATTTCTGATTTTATTTATAATATAAAAATGTTCAAGTGTCAACAGTCAGGTGTTTGGACATTTCAGGGAAGGGGGTCCCATTTGTTTCTGTTTGGGATTTTTTTTAAACAATTGCCTTTTTGACAAATTACCTTGGATCCAGTTTTGAGGGTTGGGGAGGGCAGGACCAGAGAGGGAGCAGAAGTCAGGAGAGGGTCCGGGCAGGGGGAGGTGGGGGGGGCGGGCTGTGAGAAGGAAATAGTGTTACTTTATTGCTAAAAGGGAAATCGAATATACTGTCGAGTGGCTCTTCTGGGTCCCAGCGTGACCATGCATCCAATCTAAAGAATCTGAAATGCAAAGGACATGCAGGCATAAAATAGAAAAGACAACCTGTAAACAAAGGTGCTGCAGAGGACAGAGGGCATCCTGGAGGCCACAGGGGAGGAGGAGCCCTGAACATTGGGCCCCTGCAGAGCTGCCCCCTCTCTGGGCTGGAGGCTGTTGGGCCCCTCTTCATCCTGGTTGCTGGCGCTGAGCCCCTATCTCCCCCTGCAAGTTACTTGATCTCAATTCCAGCTCTAAGCCTAGAATTCAGGCCCTCTCCTCCCGGGGGTCCCAGGACTCCAAATCTGGCCTGGGGGGCCAAGCTACTTCAATCCTCCTCAAGTCTCTTCCTCACCACCCCCTCTCGAACCCCTGCAGCCTTGCCCGGCTGTCTCTCACCCCCACCAGCTCGGGATCCCCACCACTACAGCCCCCCACTCCCATCCCAACATCTCTCCAGGAGCCCCAGAATAGCGTACAGCAAAAGGCACCACAATATAGGTTTCTATTAAAGAGTCAAAAAATTGGCCCATCTCTCTTTTTTTTGTTGTTGTTTCTTTTTTTTTCCGAAGCTGTAAATCAGGATGTTACATATAAATAGTTTCCCTATAAAAACGTCTTTGCCGTTAGCTAGTATTATAAGACAATTTTTGCTAAAATGAAAATAAAACATTTTGTTATACTTTTTTCCTTTTATAGAAAATAAAAATATTTTTATTTCTCCCCTCCCCCTTCTCTCTCCAGTCGGTGGTCTCTGTTCAACGTAAAGACAGTGGGGCGGGCGAGGCGAGGGCGGCGGGGCCCTAGAGGGGCGCGGAGTCCTGCTTGGCCCGCGGGGGCGGCCCGCGGCTGTGTCTGCTGCTGGCCCGCGTGCTGTGGCTGTCCAGGGAGTAGTAAGTCCTGCTGTCGGCCGCCGGGCAGAGCGGCGGCGAGTCCGAGCGCAGCGCGTCGTGCGCCTCGCGCAGGCCGAGGAAAGGCGTGCTCTCGGCCGCCAGCGCCCCGTCCGCGTCGTCCGCGTCGTCGTCCGACGCCGAGCCGCAGCCCGAGCCGCTGCTCAGCGACAGCGAGTCCCGCGCCGCGCGTGCGCGCTGCGCCGCCAGCCCGTCGAGCCGCGAGCGGCGCCAGCGCCGGGGCCCCGCCGACGTCCTGCGGGACGTGCCGCGTGCGCGCGGCCGCGGCGGCGGCGGGGGCGCGCACTCCTGCGTGGTCTCGTACTCGTCGTCTTCGGGGATGCGGAAGGGGCTCGCGGGCAGGCTGCCCAGGCTGCCGCCGAGCGCGCAGGCCCCGCGCCGCGGCCCCGGCCCCGGCCCCGCCGCTGGGTAGTAGTAGCTGTCGTAGCTGCGCTGCAGGTCCGCGCCGGGCCCGGGCCCGGGGGGCGCCGGGTGCCGCAGAAGCGGCTGCTGCTCCGCCAGGCGGTAGCTGATGGGCGCGGCGGGCGGCAGCGACACGGCGTGAGCCGAGTTGGGGGACGTGATCTCGAAAGTCGGCACCTGCGTGGCCAGCGAGTAGTGGAAGTCCACGGGCGAGAGGCGCGCGGGCGTCGTCAGGGCCGACACGTACCTGCGGGGAGAGGCAGAGGCGTGGGTCGGGGGTGGGGGCCGGAACGGTACCCCATTTGTGAGGGATCCTGCCTTCATTAATGAGGGGGTGATTCTCCATAACCTCATGCAGTTCCCTTACCCTCTCCCAGCCTGTTTCCTTTATCTGTTAAGCGGGATAGCCACAGTATTCTTTACATTGCGATATCGGGACGGTAACAGAAATGTATCAGGGGAATGTCTAAGTCCAAAATCTGACCCATTTCCATGAACGGTGGTTTGCTGTGGAAATGTTCACAGTCACCAGGTCGGGCTGAGGCATTTTATCTATGTACCATCTCATCTAATACAGTAATTCTCTAAGACCTTTAGGTTAGGGCCGTGCAACACACAGGACACAGATTCAGGACATTTAAGTACCTTACTTAGGGTTCACACAACCAGGAAGTAACAGAGCAGGGATTGAACCGAGGCCCTAGCAGGAACCAGGCAGATACTGCCACTAATTCCAGAAGTTACTAGACTCCATTCAGATACCCTTGTGACCTGGACTCAATGCCCCCGCAGGAACAGTAAGAGGAACAATCAGCTGTCTCAGGGAACTGGCCACTCACACCTAGGGCAAGGTCCTCAGCCCAGGGCTGACAGATACTAAGACCCCACCGGGTATCTGCTTAGAGCCAGTGACCCCCAGTTCCTTCAAAAGCTTGCCCTTGCTAATATATTCCAGTCCCTTTCATTCTCCACATCCCCTGTGAGCCCGACAGCCTCTTGCCCTACCACTGTCAACCTCGGGTGGAGAACACCCACTTCCATGCTTCTCTTTCACAGTGCTCAGCCAGGCACCTGAGTGCTCTCTGGAACCAGCCCAGAGTCTCTGCTATGTTCTTTCTGAGTTCACTAACCCCCTTTCTCTTCCCTTTCCCACATCTAGATTTGGTTCACCCTTAAGTCCTACCCATTCCCTGTTGCTGGAGCACACCTTCCATCCTATCCTGGGCCAGGATATCCTGTTCACTCTGGCCACACCCCAGGATCTCTCCTTCACTCCCCAGTTCCCAGAGCAGTCTTTTTTTGCGGTACTGGGGATTGAACCCAGGGGCATTCTACCACCAAGGTACACTCCCAGCCCTATTTTTTTATTCTTTATTTTTGAAACAGGGTCTCACTAAGTTGTGGAGGGTCTCACTAAATAGCTAAGGCTGGCTGTGAACCCGCATCCTTTGGTCTCAGCCTCCCAAGTACTGGGATTACAAGTGTGCGCGCTCCCCAGAGCAATCTTTGAAGTTGTAGCTCTGCTAAGGAGGCTCTTTCTTCTTACTCACCCAAACTCCGCCTCCTGAGCAGAAGCCTGGGGCTCTCCGTCCATCTGTGTGGCCCCAACCTGCCTGCTCAGGCCCAGCTCACTGCTCCCCACAGCCCACCCTGCTCCAGGCTCCTCACTCACCAGCCATGCTCTTACCTGCATCGGCAAGACTTTCCTTCCCCATTTCTTAGCCTCTTACCTTCCTACTACCCGGTAAGTGCTGTGGTTACTATTGATGACTAGGGACAGGTATGACGCAAAGAACTTTGTGCACATTACCTCAGGTGCCCTTCACCAGAACCATGCATACTAGGTATTGTTCTCAATCTACAGCCGAGGAAACAGGGTATACAGGGGGATCAACCTGTCCCTTATCATGCAGATAGATCTGGGCTTGGAAAAGTTGGTCTTGGGAAACCTGGCTGTTTCCTAGAACTTGCAATTAGACTGGGCTTCTCTGCCCTGGTATGGTGCCCTGTGCTTAGCACTTTGCACGGGCTGCTGTGAGTGCCAGTGGTTTGTCCCTGTGGCTGGAAGCTCCTCAGGAGCAGAAGCAGGTCGGTCATCTCTGGTTCCCCAGGCCAGGCCTGGCATGGAGCAGGCTCTTGAGAGTGGGAGGGTATCTACTCCTCTCCCACCTCCCTGACTGGGAGTTCCTTGTATAGTACACTTTCTTTTGCTGTCTTTCCACAGACCTGACTTGCCAAAGGCCGCTCGAGGGTGAAGCAAAGTGGGGGGCTGGCCCTGTGACTCCTGGCTAGGAGTCAGAGAAGAAGGGGAGTTTCTGGTTCTTACTGTATCAGAGCCTTGAATGCTGGCACCTTGTAGCTGCCGTTGCCTGGGCGTGTGATCAGTCATTCTTAGCTCATGTCCGCCCTGCACTGGTAAGTGTCCTTGAAGACAACCTCTCTCCCACCTTTCAATCTACTTAGTCTTGGTGTCTTTCTATTCTTGCTGGGACATGGGGCCTCTAGGTGATATTGGGCTAGGACAACCATAGATCCTGGCTGTCTGGAACAGCCCCTGATGTTCCTGATGTCCAGTGCAAAATTATTATTATTGTTGTGGTGGTACTAGAGATTGAGCCCAGGGGTGCTCTACCACTGAGCTATACCCTCAGCCATTATTTTTTACTTTGAACAGGATCTTGCTAAGTTGCTGGGGGCTTCCTAAGTTGCTGAGGCTGGTCTCGAATTTGCAATCCTCTGTCTCAGTCTCCCAAGTACTGGGATTACAGGTGTGTGCCGCCATGCCTGGCTCCAGTACAGTTACTAATATCGTGTTCTACTCTGAAACCCTGGCCCAGCTGTAATTCCAGCCTGTCACTAACACACTGAATGCCCCGAGCACACCATTTAGCCTTTCTGGGACCCTGCTCGCCCACCTGAAAAAAGGAGATGATCTTTGCAGTGCCTCTGAGGTACCCTAAGGTCAACCTTTGGACAGTGGTGCCAGGCCTCTGGTCAAGGTGGGGCTCAGGTCAGGGTAGGAACTGACCTTTCGCTGTGTGGGGAGTCACGCAGGGAGTCTACAGAGTCGTGGTAAGGTGGCACTGTAGCCCTGTGCCGCTCCTCTAGGCTGTAGGCTGCTGCCCGCCGAGCCCGGGCCTCCACACATGCTGGGCTGTTGCACTTGCTGGTGCCCACTGATGACAGCATGATGCCAGACTGAGAGTCTGAGGTCAGGCTCTCAGAACGTTCCAGGCTCCACGTGTGGCTCTCCTGTCTGGGATAGCCAGATGGGGGCAAGGTGAGGGGGTCATGAAGGCACAGGGTGACCCAACTGGTGTGGTCCCCTGGCTGCTCCCTCCCTGGTTCTTCATCCCATCTCAGGCTCCCTTGGCTCATTGCCACTCTGGGTTGTTGTGGAGTATCACAAGTGTCCAGCCCTGATATTGGGGGAAGGAGAGCTGGGGTCCCACAGATGGTTGAGCTGCAATGTGCAGAGGCCCCTTTCTTACCACCCTGTAACCGACCTCCCCCTAGTGTCACCCCAGAGCCCCTGTCTGGGACTTTTTCACCACCATGGGCCTTAGCCACCTATCTCAGGAGCCCACCCCATGGTCAGTATGTAGGGGCCCTGACCATTCCATGACACTCCTCAGGGAAGGAGCGGCCAGCTGTGTTATTTCTCGAGTCATACGAGCCTTTGTGCTTGTGTGGGCAGGCCACTTGGTTCTGGAGAGAAGGCCAAGGCAGACTGTGATTCCTGTGCCAAACTCAGGAGAGGGTGTCAGATAGCTCCAGATGCTTGAATAAGATCAAGTGCAGGAACCTACAAGTTCTACAAGTTTCTATGGGCCTTGGTGGTGCCCACCTGTGGCTGGAGGTGGGCGTGGCTGTGGAGCAGTGGTGAGAAGGAGAACAGGAGTGGCTCCCAGAGAAGGTGGTCTCCGTTTCCCTCCGGATCACATGGTCTGTGGCTGGCACATTCTTGGAGATGTACTGGGACAGACAAAGAGTTGGGCAGGAGTTAGTAATGGGGACCAGATAGGCCCCTTTTCCTGGTGGGGATGGGAAAATGATGAGCACCAAGCTCTAGGTTGGGGGGGGGGTGATTCACGGGATTAGAAGTGATTTGATGTTGGAGCAGGGATGGCCCCAGCTAATCAATTCCCCAGCCTTCTTTATGTTAGTGGGCAAAGCGAGGCCAGCCATCCCAGCAAGGCGGTGCCTAGCAGACATGGAGAATCATGGGATGGGCTGGCTGCTGCGCTGGCCTAGCCTTGCAGAGGGCATGAGAAAGCTGGCTGTCCAGCAAGGGCTCAGAAGAGGCCTGGGAATGCCACTCACATCTGCCATCTGGATCTCTTCGGGGTCTAGCCGGGGGTGGCTGGGCCCGTTGGCCAAGCTCCGGTTCTGGTGGGCTGGGCACATGTTTTGCCGGAGGTGGTTGTGCATCTGCTTCCGCTGTTTTCTGCACAGAGGAAGGGTGGGTGAGCCTGGCATGTCCCCCTCAGTGGATGAACTTCCCTGGATATCCCTCCAGGGGCTTGAGCAGCAGAGTAATGTGTGGAACTCCACTTTCTAGCCATGCGACCCTGGGATACTTAGGGAAGCTCTGTATGTTTTGCTTTCTCCATCTGTAAAACCACTCCAAAGGCTGTTGACCATTAAAAGTATATAAATTATTCACGTGCGGTGCGGGCACCCTCCTTCTCTCATTCATTCATTTGGTATTTATTATGTTTTTACTGTGTGCCAGACACTGCTTCGGAGCAGAGAAGACAGACATGGCTTCTGCCTCATGGAGCCTGCAGGCCAGCAGGGAGGCAGACGATAAACACATAAACAAGTAAATGAACTAGTTGATTTCAGTTAAGTTTTATGAAGAAAATAAAGCAGGGTGCTCTGATTAGGAAGCCAGGTCCTTTGGGACTACTTTACATTGGCGCATATTAAGTGCTTCATATATTTTTTTTTTGTGTGTGTGGTATTGGGGATGGAACCCAGGGGCCTTTTATCTCTGGGCTATACCCCCAGACCTATTTTTTATTGTTTTATTTGGAAACAGGATCTTGCTAAGTTGCTGAGAGCCTAAGTTGCTGAGGCTGGTTTCGAACCTGTGATCCTCCTGTCTCAGCCTCCCAAGTACTGGGATTACAAGCATGCACTACCATGCCCAGCTATAAATTTGTTTTCTAATAAGCAATTCTAATTACGTCATACTCTGTCTAAAACCTTCACTGGCCCTCAGTGTCCCGTTTCTACCTCTTGCTGTTCTCCCTCCACCCCAGCTTTCTGCATCCAGGGACAGCTTGTGTTTGACCTTCCATAGTACACAGCCCTCTCTGGCCTCTGGGCTTGCGCATGTACTAGTCTGTTCACCTGGAATACTTTCTTTGCCTCTTTACCTGTTAACTCCTGCTCACCTCTTGGACTCCAGCCTAAATGCTGCTTCTACTGGGAAACCCCTCCTGCCCTCCAGCCAAGGAGAGAGAGGTGCCTCTAAAACATGTCCTGCAGCAATGAACCACTTGCTTAGAACACTGGCCATGACCTGGGGCAGGGCCTGGTATGCAGCAGGCGCAGAATGAATGTTTGTTGAAGAAAGGAGTAAATGCAGTGGAGTCAGAACAGGGTGCTTGCTTTCTCCCAATTCTTGGACACAATTTTCCCTCTTGGGCCCAGTCTCTTCCTCTGGCTTCCCTGAGCCCCAACTCCCTCCTCATTCCCCATCAGCCTTTCTGGTCCTGGACCCATCCAATATGAGGTCAGCAGGGCCTTAGATCCCATCAGTAGGGACAGCAGGAGTCCAGAACGAGGGTCCCAGTCCCTGAAATGGTGGCTATGTCCAGAACCTTGCTCTCCACAGACATGAACAAATGCGACAAACCTGACACTTTTTCTGTACTACTCCCTCTACAACCTTTATTGGTTCCCCATTGTCTGCAGGATAAACCCAGACATTGTAGCTTGGCATTAAGGTCCTATGGTGGCACCTGGGTCCCAGCTATCTTTTTAGCCTTTTGCCCCCCCCCCTTCCTCCCTCCCTTCCTTCCGATACTGGGGACTGAACTCAGGGGCATTCTACCTCTGGCCACATCCCCAGCCCTAGTTTATTTATTTATTTTTTTATTTTGAAACAGGGTCTCAGTAAGTTGCTAAGGACCTCACTAAGTTTCTGAGGCTGGCCTCCAACTTGTGATCTTCCTGTCTCAGCCTCCCAAGTACTGGGATTACAGGTGGTGCCACCATGCCGGGCTTTGCCTCCTCTTTCTTGACCCCAGTCCTTTGCTCCAGCTAGTCTGGGCTGCTCTTGCTGGCCTCAGCTGCACCCATTTGTGCTTGTCTTTCAGTTTACAGTCTTCTATCTGACCTGAACAGTGCCCCAAGGTCCTGCCCCACCTGTCCTCTGCTTAGAGGTGGCTAAGCCCCACTTTCTCTGTTCTCTTTTCTCAACTGCTCCCATGTGGGGGCAGGCAGTGCCTTTGAGGCACCCATCTTTCCCAAAACATAGTCTTCTCCGTGTGCCCCTCTTCCCCTAGCACTGCCCTAGACTTCCCACCAGACAGGACACATGCTCCAGGAGCCTGTAGGGTCAGCTGTGCGCTCCTCTTAGGCCTTCACAATGTCCTTTGAGGTACATGCTAGGCTTATTCCCATGAGGACTTGGAGCAGTTCCTCTATTGACTCAAGGTCACCTGGAAAATGGCAGAGCAGAGTTTCAACTCAGACTTGTCTTCTTCCAAAACTTGTGCCCATGAGTCCTCTCTGTTCAGACCTCTGGGTCATCTCTCCCCCTCTGCTGCTGTTTCCTAGCCCAGGCCTTGGCCACATAGCTGCAGAGGTGCCAAGAGGCCGCTGGAGACAGGAGGCTATGGGGGCTGAGGCTGGGCACAGTGGGGTGCAGGAGGAGAGCTTATCCTCACAAAAACACCCTGGAGACCACCCCCTGGCTTGGCCTATCCCTGCCTGAGCGCCTGCCACTCACTTGGTCTTGCAGTAAGCGACCACGCAGACGATGCCCACAACCAGCAGAGCCACGCAGATGCCGGTGATGGTCAGGACTCTCTTCTGGTACAGCTCCTCAGCTTCTGTAGAGGCAGAGTGGACATGAGGGGCAGGGCCGGAGGTAGATGGGGGGATGCTGGTGCAGTGACCTCCGTACCCCCAACCTCAGGCTCCCTCAGCCCAGATCCTGCCAGCTCCTTCCATCCCTTCCACCCTCCCACCCACTCTTGGACTGCTTCCTCCTCCCCCAGGCCTGGCCACACCCTCCCAGACCAGAAGCCCACACCTGCCCTGAGCATGGGAGTGGAAAATGCAGGGGATGGGAGGGGATGGAGTGGAGGTGAGGCTCCCAAGGCCATAGAGCAGGGGAAGGCAGCCCAGCCTGGCCAGTAACCCTGCCCTGCTCTAGTGGCCTGGCAGCTGCAAATAACCCTGGTGGCCAGGGAGAGTTGTTCATTGCAGTGAACATGGAGACCCTGGGCAAAGGCCTGGGTCAGCCACCTAAGAAGGGTTGTTAATAGGACATGAGACCCTGAGGTGGAACACAGGAGGGTGCCAGGGCCAGGAGCAGGACAGAGCAGACAGGGCCCAGGGAGGGGGTGTGGGAGAAAGGCCTTTGTCAATCTGGTAGCCTGGTCAGGGCTGTGGCCCACCCCACTGCATCCTCCTGTCTCTGCCAGTGACAAGCCCACCAGTGGCAGCATAGTCCCCCGACATCTGGGTTGTCCTTATGTTCAAAGAATGGCCCTTGCCCTTGCTGAGGAGCTGAGCAAGGTGGGGCCTCAAGGCACTCAGAAAGAGCCAACACTCCTCTCTACTCTTCATGCCTGGTGGGGTTATCTCACCCCTCTTAAACAGAGACAGCCAGGAGAAAGAAAAGCAAAAGAGGACAGCACTGGCCATAGTCAAGGCCACAGCCCAGAGAGCCCACCCCGCTCTCTGCACCCGTTGGCTGGTTCCTCCTCCTGGCTCAGGGATAAGTGGAGGTAGGACCTCTACACCTTTGTGGAGCCCTGGGAAACATCCCTGAGCCCTCGGGTTTATAGCATCCCCTGTGCAGAGGCAGGCACAGCAGCAAGACAGGCCTGAGACCCTCCAGACACATGCATGTGATAACTATGCCTACTGGAGTCACCAGCTTGCCCTTCACAAAGATACTCTCATGCACAGACACCTGCATGTGTGCACAGACACACACACACACAGAC
>PVJS01001727.1:13738-74617 GCA_004027185.1 Glis glis
GGGATTGAACCCAGGGGCATTCTACCTCCGAGCCACACCCCCAGCCCTACTTTTTATTCTTTATTTTTGAAACAGGGTCTCACTAAGACGCGGAGGGCCTTACTAAGTAGCTGAGGCTGACCGCGAACCTGCAATCCTCCTGTCTCAGCCTCCCAAGTACTGCCTCCTTCACCTTTCAATCCTCTCCAGTCAGGCATCTGTTTCCACCTCTCCTCGGAGACCACTCTGGTCACCAACAACCTTCACGTTGGCAAGTCCTGTGGTTATCTGATCCCTCCTTCTGGGGCCGGCCGCCCTGGACCTTGGAGCAGTCCCTCTCTCCTGGGCTTCTTCCTACTTCACAGGCTGGTCTTTCTGTCTCCTTCTCTTCTACTTGGATGAAAGGTAGAAGGGCCGAGGACTCTCAGGCTTCTTTCTTTTTTTTTTTTTTTTTGCGGTACTGGGGATTGAACCCAGGGGCGTTCTACCTCCGCGCTACACCCCCGGCCCTATTTTTTATACTTTATTTTCAAACCGGGTCTCACGAAGTTGCGGAGGGCCTCACTAAGTAGACAGAGAGAGAGAGAGAGAGAGACAGAGAGACAGAGAGACAGAGAGACAGAGAGACAGAGACAGAGAGAGAGACAGAGAGAGAAAGAGAGAGAGAGAGAGCACTGAGGCTGGCCGCGAACCTGGATCCTCCGGTCTCTACCTCCCAAAGTACTGGGATTACAAGTGTGCGCCACCACACCCGGCTTCAGGCTTCTTTCTTTCCTCCATCTTCTCTGTCTCCTTCAGCGATCTATCCAGACAGACTTTAAATTCTACCTGCATGCATTATCTCTATTTCTGTCTCCTGCCCTGACTTCTCCCTGAGCTCCAGACTCAGGTATTCAAGGGCCATGGCCAACCAGAATCAGTTTCTACACCTGCTCCCCTCCTCCCCATCTCATCTGAGTAGTTCCTTTTTTCCTGTGGCTCAGACCCTAAGCTACGACTCATTCTTGATCACTCCCATCTCCCCTGATACTTGGCCCACCCGCAAGTCCTCTCGGCTCTATCTTGCAAGTAGGTCCTGGATCTGACCATAACGACCATTTCCACTGCTCCCAACAGTCCAGGATGAGGCCTCCTCTCACCCGGTTATGTCACTTGTGACAGGTCTTTCTGATTCTCCTCCTCCCCATCGTGCCCCAGCCCTAGGCTGCTGTGTACCCAAAGATATGGTTATTGACAGCCATAAAGCAGATTATTTTAGCTTTCTGCTGAGAAACTCACACTAGCTTTCCATTGCAATCTGAATAAACCATAAGCCTTCCTGCTATCTCCAAGGACCCCAATTACCTGGTCCCAGCCTTCCTTTTGGGTCCCATCTGTGGTCCTTTCCCTCATGTCCATGGTGCTCAGAGTCTCTCTCGGTCCACTAAGCAAGACCAGCCCCCTCCAACCACATGATCCCTGGTCTTGCTGCGTCCACTGTCTTTAACACTTCCCCATCCACTTGTTTGCTGACCTGGCTTCTTGACATCACCTTATGGGACAAGCCTTCCCTGACCACTGAGCCACAGTAGCCCCTCTTGCAGCCAGGTACCATCCCATGACTTCATTTTACTTTCTGCACAGTACTTATTACCACCTGATATCTTTCTTATCTGTTGCTGTCTCATCCACAAATGGGAGCGCCAGGAGGGCAGAGACACCATGTGCCTGGCAAGTCCTGGTGCTGAGTGTGCTTATCAAATAGGTGAGTGCATATACACAGCCCCTTTCAGACATAGACACACATCTGCACACACCTCCGTGTGCTTGCAAGGTCCAATAGCAAATGTTCAAGGCTTAATACAAAGACATCTCCCTCCCCCACCCCCACCCTCGAATCCTGCTCTGAGAGACCTTGCAGGTGGACATGTTCCCCACACCCCAACCACACACAAACATACAAGCCTGCAGATTCATCCCTGTGTACCCTCCCACAATCCTAGGCTCCACATAGCCTCCACCTTCCTCCCTGCCCTGGTGTTGCAGCCTGCAGACACAGACATGCTCTTAACATCAGACTTTGAACCCTATCTTCTACTGAGAACAGCTGACACAGGCTAGGTGGTGGTGGAGCTACAGCCTCTCCAGGCCTGCTGTGAGAACAGCTTTGACATATCTGTGGGCTCCGTACCACGTCTGAGGTCCCACTCCCCTGAAGCCTCCACCCCCTGAGCCCCTGCATGTCTCTCACCATAATACATCAAGACACTTGAGGCCAGGGCAGAGAGTTGGAAACACCACCCCTCAAAGTCCCTTTCAGCCCAAGGAGCCTTCCAGGGCCAGGGGGTAGTTAAAAGGTACAGGGGAGCACATGTAAGCTTCTGAGCTGGGGGGTAAGGGGCAGGCACCAGAGGCCAGCCCAACCCAGACTTGCTGGCACTGCTCATAGATACACTCATGTGCCATTGTGGGGCAGATCGTGGAGGGAGCGACAGCTTCAAGCAGATGGCAAAGCCCAGCAAATAGACACGGGCAGGGGGCAGAAGCAAAAGGGGAGTTATCAGCTACCAGTCCAGCTAGGAATGAGAAGCAATGGAAATGCAAATGGGAAAAGGAAAGGATTAAGGTCAGGTGGAAAGGGGCACCCCTCCACACAACTCCCAAGTCAGGCGTCTGTGGTTTCTGCACACTGGCCCTTCCAGGGACTGTGTCACACAGGGCGCCCGTCTCTGGTCTGGTGGCCCACTGGCTGGCACAGCTCAGGAGGCCCTTCCCCCTGAGGCCTCCTAGCATATGTATCCCCTGTGCAGGGGGCGCTACTCTGCACTGGGGCAGTTAGAACCCTGGGGTACCCATGAGCTTCTCTTTTCTGACCCCAAATCAACATAGTTTATGCTAGGACATATCAACAGGTCCAAAGGAGATTTTTAGATTTGTCCCCTTTCTATTTTTGGAAAGAAAACCAAACATTGGGCACCCGTGCTGTCAGAGGCTGTGGAGAGGGGCTGTGTGGGCAGCGCGGAGTGATATGTAGAGGTTCCATACCCTTTAATTCAAATCCAAGGTGCTCTGGTAGTGCAGAAGAGAGGAGGGCAAGAGGGGGAGGGATGGAGGTAGAGAGACAGACAGAGATGGGATGGGGAAGGCAGGAGAGAGAGAGAGAGAGAGAGAGAGAGAGAAACGTTGGTCAGGACTCTTCAGACACTGGGCAGCCAGCCTGTGAGGTGAAAGCAGGTTAGTAGTGCCCTTCCCAGCCTCCTGAGCTCCTTCCCCAGTGCACACTCCCCAAGAGCCCCAAGAGGGCCAGAGAGAGGCAATGTTAGAATCGGCAGGCAGGGCAGGTTCTCTAGAGGTGAGCAGTGGGTTAGTACCTGGTGGGGAGGCACAGGCGAATCAGTTGGCAAATGTCCCTCAGGGTGGGGGGGAAGGGCGACTGGGACAGGGGTCCGAGGAGCACCTGTTTCCTCCTCCCAGCTTCAGAGCCAGCCCATCAGCACTCTCAAGCCCTCATGGAGATGGCCTGCCCAGTTCCTACCTCACTCACAGGGCCCTTTCTCCGGTTCAGAATGAGGGTGTGCGTTCCCCAGACTGGCCCCATGTCCCTGACCTGTCCCTCCATCTCCCAGGAGACTGGGCATGGAGACTCAGAGTCTGGGGGGGAGAGCAGGGAGAGCAGAGGCTGCAGGCTGCAGGTCACCTCCACTTTGCCCCTCTACCCCCATCCTAGAAGCCCACAGGGCTGGGCTTGGAGCCTAAACCCGATCTTGTCCCATCTCACTACTTAAAAGAGCAAACTGCAACTCAGAGAATGAGAAGAGTGGGTTTGTCTGTGAATGTGTGAGCACATCACATAGTGGATAAATTATAGTCTTGAAAGTGAAATCATGGCATGGATGTGTGGTTTCAGAGCCCTTGAATTAGACACCCAACCTAAGACCGAGACCGATCTTGGTCTCTTAGCTGTTGAATGGGGGTCAGGCCTGGCCATGGGATCCTGTGAGCTATGCAAACCTGGCTGCACTTCAGAAGCATCCAGACCAGTGGGATCAGGCTTGGGTGGGAGCCCAGGCATCTCAACAGTTTTTTAAAAAGCTCACCTCCTATTCTGAGGTGCAGCCAGCACTGGTTTGCAGGACTGAGTCTCAGTTTTGTTCCTAATTTGCCATGTGGATGTGGGTAAGTCATAGTCTCTGTTTCCTCATCTTTCAAAAGTGCCTGTATATAGTCAGAGGCAATTGCCAGCAGGCCTGGACAGCAGGAGGCTTAGCACACGTGTGAGCCTCTCTGTCTTCCACATGAGCACAGTCATCTTGGCTACACCCGGGAAGGGCATGAAATCGTGCATGATGTTCTTATCTGCTGCAGAGGAAGGGAACACGGGCAGCCAGCAGACAGTCATGAGCATTATTCACCCTTGGATCTATCTCTCTCTCTGCTTCCTAAAATGGGTTCCAGAGGGCTCTGCATTTGGAAAAAGGCAGGAGAGCAAAGTAGCTCTGAGCCAGGGACCAAGGTGGCTTCTGAACCCACAAGAATTGAGAGGGATACTGGGGCTTGGACTCCCCAGATCTGCGCAGGGACCCAGGTCTCCAAACATGAGCTCTCTGTACTCCTGCTAACCTGAGCCTGGGGGACAGGGTGATCTTAAGTTTTTGGCTTCTTTGCAGTTTTGCTCTGACTACTTGGAGACAGGAGAAAGTCACCCCAAGTATAGTCTGTCCATTCATCTTCAGGGCCCCTTAGGGCTGGCCAGCCATGCCAAGTAGATGTACAAACCCGACAAACTCACAGAGTCTCAGGACAGCTCAGTGAATAGTTAACCCTGCAGGCAGCTCAAGAGCACTCATATTGTGTGGCTATCCTGCCATGCTCTCCTGAGAAAGAACAGCCCTCTGGATATTGAAAGCTGGTCGGAACCCCACTTTTGGACAAAGTTGTTGTATTATGAAGCAGCTGGGGCCCAGTGGTGCCAGGACACTCTCAAGGTCACATGGGAAATCAGGAGGCAGAAGGAAGACTTGAAGTCAGATCTCTGGTCTCTTGGGCCTAAGCCATAACTATTCCTGCTCATCGGATCTCTGTGAAGGCCTGTCTAGCTGTTCCTGGGAACAGTGACCACCTATATGTGCAAGCAAAAGCTCCCAAAGCCCATTAGGAGTTTTCTCCTGTGTCACTCCACTGGGAACCAAATTGTAGCAGCAGCAGCAGCAGCTTCCAGAGCTGCTGATGTGGTGTGCTGTTTGAGTCAAAGGCTAGGACTGTTTAGGGTGGACCAGTGATGTCTGGTATGACTGGTGAGGTCACTGAGGGCCTGGCCAGTCACCAGGGAGTCAGCCTTCTTGCTGGGAAGCATAGGGACAGATTTTGAGGATCCTATTGGCTGTGACTGCCCTACTGAAGAAAATAGCCTCCCACTCATGTTCACTGCCTGCCACTCATCCAGGATGGGGTGGCTCCACTTAGCCACAGGAAGGTCCTATTGGCCAGAAATTTGCATATTGACCAGTAACCATGACAACCTGATGCTGGACTCCCAGCAGGGCCAAGCTTCCTAGGCAATATGCAAATTATTCATCCTGGACATATCTCATGGCACCCAGTCATGAGGTGCCTGGATGAGGAAGTGGTGATGTGTGTGCAGATGTGAGCACCTGTTCCTGTGTATGCAAGTGTGTGTGCAGGTGTGAGTGTGTGCTTGTTCATGTGTACAGGTATGTAAGTGCATACTCATATTTATGCTGTGTGTGAGCACACACTCCTGTGTTTGCACATGTGTGTGCTAGTGGTTTTGTGCATATGTGCAGAGGTGTGTGCTTGTTCACATGGGGGTACATTGATGGATGAGCTTTGACTCTTGGGGGGGACAGGGGCTGACAGTGGAAGAAAGAAGAACTTCAAGGTGCTATTGGGGCTATGGGCTTTGTTTCCCTATTCTCTGCAAAAGGTAACCTGGTCTTGAGGTGGTCTGGGCAGGCTGCCAATGTCAGACACTGCCAGGGAGGGAAAGCTGGGAGGTGGCCTCCAGGGGCCAGTTCTCCCCCTGTCCTCCCCCATGCCAGATGTCACTGGGAGAGGTACTAAACTGCACTCTAACAACAATGGCAAGTTCTCTGAGCCCTTCATGTGCCTCACTTCATCTTCACGGTAGCCCCACAGGCATGATTGTTATCCCTTTACAGATGAGAGAACAAATCCAGAGGGGTTACATGACGCCCCAGAACTAGCAAGATGGGCAGCTGGCATTTTTATTCCGGTTCTTGGAACCGGAGGCTGGCCACTTCAGTGAGCACGTTATACTGCCTTGCAGTCATTATCTGCACGAGTCCTTTACAGAAAGGTAACAGTGATGGTACTGATGACACAGGCAGGGAGGCTGGGGGTTGCATTTGCAGGCTCTGACCCTCCCAGCAGATACAAGCTGAAAGCTGAAGCAGCCCAGCTGGCAGAGAGGCCTTGGACAACGGCCCAAGTTCCGGAGGCTCTGATGCTCTGATTCAGGCCAGGCCAGGACTGCCTGTCCAGAACAGTCCCACAAGCCAGGGGGGCTCCTGGCCAAAAGGTGGAGAGGAATATGACCCCCACTGCCTCTCACCTGGCCCACGCTCTGCCCGGCTGATCTGCTCCTCCTGAGGCCCCTCCTACCTGACCATTCTCCACATAGGCTGGATCTGACTTTGAAATTCTTCCAGAGCCTGGGTTCTAGAGAATTCTGTAGGGATACAGGCTCTGTCCTTATCCTCATGGCCTTCCTCCCTGGCCTCTGACTGGAGGGGCCTCGGGAAAGTACTGCCTCCCACTATGGTCCTACCAGCCCCTACCCACTGGGGCCCCTATGTTCCTACTGGATTAGTGCAGGGAATAAATTTCTGGGTTTTGTGCTGTGGGTTGAGGACTGGGAAGGCTCATTCCTCCACCCTGAGACCCAAACTTCAAAATTCCTTTTCTCCATAAGCTACCTAACAACTCCCTCCCTGGGTCCCACCTCTCCCAACTCTGGGTATCCCCTAGAGTTCTACTTCCCAACATCCAGGTACCATCTGGATGCTCTGGTTCCTAACTCAGCATGGGAACCAGCTGTCCGCCCTGGAGAGAAGAAGGTGGGCAAGGGCTTGGTCTGCTCTGCAGGATGGGATGGGTGACAGGGTTCAGGCCTTACAGCCAACAGACCACAGTGCTCCACACAGAAGACACTGCCTTTTGCTCGGCTCCATCTCCACCTGGTGGTGCTTGTGGGAACTGCTCCCTAATGTAAATGCTCCATAATACAGCTGTTTCTTGGGCTGGCCATAGGGTTGACTTCTTTTTCTTTTAAAACTACATAAATCAGAGCACTCCAACCTCCAAAGTGGAAGAAAGGAAGGGAATGAATTCTTGAATGGGGATTCAGATCAAAGACATCCTGGGGAAAATCACCAATTACCCCTTAATCCCTCATCCTATGTATCTTTTAGCATCTGCAGCAATCCCCATCCCATCCCATTCTGTAGCCAGATGAATGTCTCTGGCATCCATGGAAACCATTGCCCTGCATCCTGCTCCTCAATATCCCATCCTTCCCACCATGTTCCCCGAATCCCAAACCACCACATTCTGTCCAGACCAGAAGACAGGCTTTTGAGACCTTCTTCTCTCTCTCCAACACACTAGCACACGCATGCACACATTCACTGCCCAGACCCATCAGCAGCCTGACAGGGGAGGGCTCTGCAAATGCCTCTTCCCACTCTGGCCTGGCTGCATGACCCCAGAAGTGGGGAAGAGGCCTGAGCGTGGCCCTGCTGCTGCAGAGAGAATTCAGCATTACTGTGCCCAGGCAGAACAGGTGATATGTGCCAGGGGGCGAGGGGTGTATCAGTCTCCTCTGCACAGGCTTCTGGTGAGCATTGAGGATGAAGAGGAGCCTGGCACAACCCTGTTTCCCACCCAGTCTTGATAAGCAAGGCCCCATCCCTCCCACAGGGGGAGACTGCCAGTCACCAGGGAAGAGAAGAAATAGAAGAAAGAGACATACTGGAGAAGTTGACCATTGCGAACTGCTGACACCTGTCCCCGGTGTATCCCACAGGACACCTACCAAAAGAAAGAAAACCAGAAAGAGAGAGCCAGGATAGCAAGACACAGGCATCGCAACACCCCGGCACAGGCTCCTGCCAATGCCAGCTGGGTTCCTGCCACCGTTACCATTTGTACTGGCCTGGCCACTCTGCCCCTTACCTGTAGCCCTGAATTTTAAACCCAAGGATTAGGCCAAAAATGAAAAACAAAGCAAAACAAAACAAAACAAAACAAAAGAACTAACAAACCAAAATACAAAAAAGAAAAGAGAAACAAAACAAAACAGCCAAAGATCAAAACAACCAACACCCCTGGCCCTATGCCCTACATTTGGGGGGACTGCACCCGGAGGCTTTCTAAGGAGCAGGGACTTGTGTTTGTATCTTCAAACATACTTTGCTTAGGATCTGGCATGTACAATCGCAAAGGCAGTTTCTCCAAACATCTCTGTCCGAAGAATCCGTTTGGACATCTGGAGAAGGAAAAGGGGAAAAATCACAGAACAAACTGGCATCATCCGCGAGGCTAAGGTTAGAAATCAAAGTGCACAGTGATGAATGAGAAAAACCAAGTCAGGCACTTGGGGTCACACTTGTAGCTGAAGGGGCTGGAGTCGGGGCTGGGTGGAGGGCTCTGGAATCTCCTTACAAATCTCTCTAATAGATGTGGCTCCATGGGTTGTGGGGAGGGGAGGGTGGGACAGGGAGGAGGATGATTTAGGGAAGTGGGGTGGGGGAAGATGGGAGGTTATTGACTAATTGTCCTACTGTCGTGGAGCTTTCCTTCTTACCTGCCTAGTGCCCCATGAAGCCAGCACTGTAGCCCCTTGGTGCCTGGTAGTCAGCCTTAAGGGATACCAAGTTCTTGGGAGCCACTCCTTCAGGCCCTGCTGAAGGATCCTTTCTGGGGCCTGGGGCAGGTTTTCTCATGCATGAAACAGTTCTCAGAAAACTCAGAGCAGAATTCTGGAAGCCTATTCCCAGACTGTGTGCCCATGACAAGAATGACCTAGGATGTGTTTGATCTGTTCTCTCAAAGAGGGTTCTGTGGCCAAATAAGTTTAGGAAATCCATTCCTAGGGCTCCTTGTTGATTTGCAGCTTGTATCAGCATACAAGAGGTTATGAAAAGGTTTATAAGAGGAAATAGCTGAACTTTCCATTATGTCTCAAATTTATTTGATCATGGAAGGCTATTTATTTATTTATTTTGGAGGAACCCTTATAGAACCCAGTTTGGGGAAGGCTGCTCTAGAGCACTAGACCTGGGAAAAGCTTAGTAGGGAAAAGGGAAGCTGGAGAAGAGCTGAAATTACCAGCATCCCAAAGCCGCCTTCCTGGTGACGAGTGCAGGGGGAGGCTGGGGCATGATCAGTGGGGGACCCTCGGGGCCTGTTCCATATCAGGGGCATGCTGGCCTGGGCATTTCTGCTCTTTCCCTGTGACCTGAACTTCCATGGCAGCCTGGCTCTGCCCTGCATCTTTCTTCCATCTTGCCTTCCCTGCAGTTCCAAGGAACCACCCACTCCCATGTCCCTGACCTTGTCCTTACCCCTGAGGTACACTTCCTTCTGCTCTCTGGCTGCCACTTCTCTCCTCAAGTGAGTCTGTTTCACAGATTTCTGGCAGCCCTGTACTCTCTTCTGAAGCCCAGAAAGGCCAGCTAGCTAAGGAGAAGCCTACAGACAGGGCTGGACTGACCCCTGCCTCACAGTTCTCCACTAAGAGAGGGGTCTCTGTTGCCTTGGCCTCTTCTTCCTTAGGAAGCCAGGTGAGCCCCATCACCAGTGTCCCTTCAGTAATTGGCTACTGTTCAACATTAGTCAACCTAAACGTCTTTAAGGGGTAAGTGTGCTCCACCCCTCAGCCTTCTAGTGTACACAACCATTGGTAGGCCCCTTGGACTTATAGTGGGCAGTGGCCACTGGTTGTGACAAGTACTCATGAAAACCTCGTGGTCTCAAATCTAGAGGAGCAGGAAGTGGAACTGGGTGGTCAGAGAGCTCACGTTTCTTTGGGTCTTGGTGGCATTTCCCTGGTCACTGTAGTGGTGGGAGTATGTACAGTTATGCCTGGTCAGGGCAGGCTGGGGGCTGGGGAGGATCTCAGGAGAGTGGTGGGGGCAACAGTGACAAATGCTCATCCTGTTGAACAGGGTGGGCTTGGAGGAGGAGGCCCCTCATCAATACATTTTTCTCTCATCCCTGGCCCTTGTCCCTATCATCTCAGCACAGAAAGATGTGGGGCGTGGCTAAGGCTTCCCAACCACTCCAGCCAGGCTCAGCTCTTCTTCCTCAGCTCTGGTGTGGGGGATGGGGACTAAAGGGGGGATATTTTTTTTTTCCCAACAGAAGCACCTTTGGGGATGGAGGATAAAGACCCGGGAAGTTGCCAAAATGACTCTTGGAATCTGTAAAGGAGCAAGAAAGAGATAGGTTTGACTGTGACCAATGCCTGAGAGTAGCCTGGCTTTCGGAGTCAGGGGAACCAGTATATTTATGTATGAGAGAGAAAGAAAGAAAGAGAGAGAGAGAGAGAGAGAGAGAGAGAGACTGACTGTGTGTAAGAGAGAGAGAATGGGGAGTGCAGGGGCAGGAGGGGACAAAGGGGAAATTTATTCCCATTGCTGCCATTGCTGCCAGGCAGCGCTGCTGTCCCATGACTATTGGAGACCAATAACAACTAAATACACCCCTGCTTCCCTGATCCCACATCCAGCCTGACCTCCCTGACTGCATCCTTGTATCTTTCATGGCCATTGAGTTGCACAACTCCAGGGAGTGACATTGACACGGTCTACAGCATGAATGTGTCCCTGGAATCGTGCAACATTATAGTGCTAGTCTTTTTGCCTTGAGAGAGTGTGCTCCCCTTAGCTGAACAAAGAAAAGGCCTCAGGGGATGGGTGTAGTGAGGGTTGGGGAGGACTCCTACCCAGTCCTGCTCTTTGGGGCACCAGCTCCTTCAGGGGATTCTGGGATACTGCTGTTTCTCTCCTTAGCCTTGCTGGTTGAAGCTGGGGCTTCCCTAGGGAAGGCTCTGGGGTGGGCTGGGCCTCAGCCTCTCTGACCTGCCCTGGAGAGCAGGGTAATGAGGTCCGGGGCACCCAGTTGATTTGCCTATCAACGGGGTGAGAGTCTGAACTCAGCGTGGGCGGCTGGCTGGTGGCTGGCAGTTCCCACTCAAACAGGGATCAACCCTGGGAATTTCAGGGGCACAGAGGACAGATTAGAAGGGGCAACAGGTTGCAACCTTCCTGGCCCTTCCTGCCGAGTCGAGTTGTTGGCCACGACTCTGGGAAGGTCTGTACCCAGGGCTGGAGAAGAGCAGGGATGAGGGGGCAGAGAGGAGAGCCCATGGGCTGCATCTGGGGTGACAGAGAGGTTGGGACCTCTGCCTTCCACATTCCCCACCCCACCTCCCGGGCCTCAGTTTCTTCTTTTGGTAGCCTGGGGATAATGCCATGTGTGCTGCCCTCACCCGGGGAGGGGAGGATGAAGGATGAGGGTGTGCCCAGGCACCAGAGGGAGTGGGGGTGGTGGTCTCGGAGTTCATGAGGGGCAGGGGTGGAGATGTGGTGAGGATGAGCAGGCAGATGGGGCAGGATGGGGGAGTCGCCTGAACATGGTCGGCGGGGAGCAGTAGGGATGGGAGATGGACTGATGGGAGAAGGAGGCATGCCACTGGTTATGTGCACAGGGCTGGAAAGAGAGTCTTGTTCTGTCATCATCCCCTAAACCAGTCCCCAAGAGTCACGCACCAACCGTGCTCAACAAACACACGGAGAGAAGAGGAGAAAGCAGCAAGGGCAAGTGTGGAGCCCCTGTCTGACCCAGACAGGGGGCAGTCGCCTTGATTTGGACCCCCCATTTTCAAATCCCCATAAGTTTTCTTTTGTAAAACAAAACTCAGTATCAGTGACACTGTTTCTTTTGGCACTGAGTTCCAGAAAAACAGGAGGGTTACGGAGTGTGCCTGCTTCCCAACACTCCCTGCAGGGCTCTCAACCGATACACGACAACAAGTGTAAGAAAACCAGGAAGGAAAAAACTGATTTTTATAGAAACTGGAATGAAACTGACCAGTGTAGTTTCATTATCCAAGCTAAGCGGAAATGCAAAAAAATCAAAATAAAAAGTAAACAAACAGCACAAATGGTAAGACGTGAGTTCCGTTTCCTAATTCTTTCCTTTTTATTCCATTCAGGTGTCGTCAGGAATCCCGAGAGGCCTGCCCCCCTTCCCTCCCAGCTCACCCTCCCCCAGAATGGCCTCTGGGCTCTGCCCAGCCCCCTCCCCCCTGCCCTTCTCCAGCACTGCTCTGAGGACCACAGTCCACACCAGGGACGTCCCTCTCCCCTGAGGGCTGACAAGGAGCCCTGACTGGGGCCAACCCAAGGGGGGCTGAGATGGGGAGGTGGGGGCTCTGGGTACCGAGTTCAAGTTCTAAGCAGTGAAGCCCAGTTGCCTGGGCTGGGAGGGGAAGCAGGGCACCCACCATCTTCACAAGGGCTCAGGCTTCTGCCCTCTATTCCTCTTAGATTTAGCTGGGCAGGACCTGGGCTCCTAGGGTGCAGCCTCACTGGCAGGGCCCTCTGCAAGCCCATCTATCTTATTCCTCCCTTTCCCATGTAGAACTCCAGGACTGGAGCTCAGGCTCCCAGGGCTCCCCTCTGCCCTGGTTCTTGTCCTGGGGGGGGCTGATCCCTCTCTGCCTGGAGCCAGGGCTGATTTCAGTGACAATGCTGGAGCTGTTTGAGGTCAGGGGTCCAAGGGGCTAGGGAAGGGGAGAGGTCTGGTGTGTGGACAAGGGAAGGAGGATGTAGAGCTGGGTCATCCCTGTTGTTAGGTATTCCAGAACCCTTAGGAGTTGGCAATGGGTCTGTTCCAAAGAGCTCAGAGCATTTTTATGGCAAGAATGTCCCCCAGGGTATACAACACTAGTGTGGCTGCCTCTTAGGAGGAGGAAGCAGGGAAGGCTGAGGACTGAGGCCAGGCTGAGAACTTCCCTGTAGGACCTGCTGTTGCTCTTGGGACAGTCCCCTGAGGTTTGGGGTGGGGGAGGATGGGAAGGGGGGTGGTAGCGGGTGAAGGGTGGGACCAAGGAGGAAGGCAGCCAAGTAGGCTAGCAGGGGGCCAGAGCCATGGTCCTGCCTGCCAACAAGTCAAGCTACCCCACACTGAGGGTGAGTGTGAAGAGCATGGCCCCTGTGGCCACATCGTTAAGTGGAGGGGTCTTTAAAGGTCCTGGCCTCCTCACCAGGCCTACATTCCTGGGAAAGGCTGAAGCCAGGGAGGGGGATACGGATCTGGCCTGGGAGGCCAGAGACAGGACAGCTGAAGTTCTGAGTTTGACCTGGCTACGGGGAGGTCAAACCCCTCCCTCTCTCTGAATCTCCATCCACTTTGGTGGTCTTTGCCCAGATGCCATGGGAATGGGGCAGCTTCGGCACCTTGCCAGGGCCCTAGGCTTGGGACACTTTGAGAACCCCGACTTGTTCACTAGGCTCCTTTTCTACTCCTCCCCAAGATCTGGCCAGAGCTGGTGCTGCCCTACCCAAGCTCCCCTCCCCCTCCTCACTGGCCCACCTGAGAATCTGTCCAGGGGCTCCGGGGGCCCAGCTGCACAGAAGATCCAGCCCGGCCTGAGCACGCCCTTCCTGATTGCCATGCTCCCGCCTACCCTATTTGCTATGGGGAGTGGGTGGTTTTGAGCTCCTTGGAGTTTCTGCTGGGGCTCTCAGACTTCCTCTATTGGGTCACATCCAGAGTGGTGTTCTCACTGGTGTCCACTGATCTCATAGAGAGGGGCAGGAGCTAAAGGGGCACAGGTGGCACCCAGGGTATACCTGAACCATGGGGTCCTGAAGGGCAGGGACAGCAGCCAGGTTCAGCACTGGGTTTTGGGAAGACCCTTCTTCTCCCCTCAAGACTGCAGGAGTGGGACCCTCAGGTGCCAAGGGTTCTGGAGCCTGTGCCCTGCCTGACCCTGTGAGGCTCCTCGCTGCTGGGGAAGATGCAGCCTGGGATGTGCTCACCCAGAACTACTAATTTAGAGAGTTGCTGAGAGATGGGGAAGGAAGAGAGAGAGAGAGAGAGAGAGAGAGAGAGAGAGAGAGAGAGAAAGAAAGAGAGAGACCAGTGCCTTAGCCTGGAACACCTATCTTTCTAGAGGGTGTTGGTGAAAGGATGGACATCAGGAGATGGGGTGGGTAGGGACCTAGGAAACGGGGACCACAGGAGCCCCTGTGCTCCTTAGAGCATGTTTCCTTATACTCCAGAAAGGGCTAGGAAGTGGGGCGACTCCCTGTCTACACCCCTTGGGGACCCTCGCCAGTGGCTTGAAGCCCACTCTTCCTAGAGCCCTCCACTTCTGCCCCGGCATCTCCTCCCTGCCCTCGCCAGCCCCACTGGCTACTTACTTGCAGGAAAGCTGGTTGATGCCCTCGATGTAGTAGCAGACGCCTCCATTGACGCAATAGGACTTGGCAGTCTCGTTGCACTTCCGGGCGTGCCCCGACCAGGATGACAGGGTGGTGCTCACTGGGGGTGTGAGAGACATGTGACAGTGACCCTCTGAGACCACCTCTGGGCCCCAGGAATCACTTTGTTCATGGCCTTGCCTGTCATATCTCAAATCTGGAAGATCACCAGAGTCTGCAGGAATGACTTGGGAGGGAAGGTCTGGGGTCCCTCTTAGTAGCCAACAAGGCAAACAGGAGGCCAGTGCGAGCTCTGACCATCTGTCCAGTGTGGCCCTGTACTCATGCTCTAGGTAAACTTCCAAAGGCCAGCAAGGTTCTCATTTTTTGGAGGGGGATGAGAAGGCAGCAGAAGCTGCTTCCTCTGTTGGAATCGGGACCTGCATCTGCCCCTTCCCTCCTGTCTTCCTGGGGCCTCCACTGCAGGTGGCTGAGATGCTGATGTCTGGTGTGGGGATGACATATCCATTGGTACCACATGGGTTCTCATGGTGCAGCAGAGGGTGGCTGGAAGGAGCGGTGACTCGAGGGGAACGGCACCTTTTGGACATTGTCATTTTCTAAGATCTGGAGAGGTATGGGGGAAGCCTAGCTTCTACTCTCTTCCCCTTTTCTCCCAGGGCTGGCTGCAATGCTACAAAGACAACTACACCCTGTCTCCAGAAGCATATAGGGTATCCTCCATGTACTCTAGCGCCAGGCACTCCATTCCCCACTTTGTGAGCTGTTGCCTTTAGAGGGAGACTCCAGGCCTTGGACAACCCAGGCTAGAAATCACTGACTTCAGGTTGTGGGAGGGGGGAAACTGGGATGTAAAAACTGGGTGACAGCAAGACTGGGCTCTAAGGCTGCTAACCCAGACTGTGCATCTGATTGATGAGACTCATTTGAAAAATGAGAATAATGAAAGCTCTGCTTCTCTTTTAGGGGAGGGCATCCAGAAAGTTGGTTTCAAGTGAAAATTCTTGCATCAAATGTCAGTTTTTATCCATAAGATGCTGCCCTGTGCTGTGTGTCCAGACTGGGCTGCCAAAAAGGGGATCCTGCCCTCCCCTCAGCTCTCTGGGGCTCCAAGGGCCTCTTAGGTCTACCCCGCTGTGGCCCTCTGACTGAGGGGGCCCATCCTACCTCGGCCAGCTCTATCTCCTCAGGGGTATCGAGTCTCCCCTCAGTGATGGGGAGAAGTGAGAGGAGGAGGAGGAGGGCAGGCACTTGGCGCCCTCAGTGTTTAGACATGTAGGGAGACGGATGGAGCGTGGGGGACTGGGAGTGTATACACAGCCCTGCCTCTGTATATGTCTGAGGAGCTTGCTGATAAAACTCAGTGGGCAAGGCCGGCTCCCACTCTCTCTCCACATCATGCCCACTGCTGAGTTGGCACCCTCAGCCCCACCCTGCTGAGATCTCCAAGGCTCAACCACAAACCCAGATGGGACCCACATGCTGGCTGGGGAGAGGAGGAGACTTCATTCTGGTGTCTGTCCCACTTCTGGGTCAGTGAGACCCAGGGAACCAAGAAAGGGACAGAGAAGAGAAACAACTGAGGGGGTCACGCCTGCAAGTTATAAAGTCCCATTGCTGGGCAGATCCTAGAGGTTGTCCTGCCCTTCGGTTACATTGCAAAAGAGGAATGAAGACAGAGCGTGGAGAAGTGCCTGTCCAGAGCACTTCCCCCAGTGTGACAAGGCCTCGGATCCTGAGCCCTAGTTGTGCCTTCCTGCCAACAACCAAGTCCCTTGTGAAAGAACACATCAGCACCAAGGCTTGCCACGAGGATGAATGCAAACACAACGAAGATCCCAGGCCCGGGGCCTCCTGTGGGCCTTGGCTGTGCTGGAGAAATTTTGGCCTGGCCCTTCCAGGCCCAGTGTGGTTCCCTCTGCAGTCATGGGTGACAGAGGCTGCCCATTGCTGTGCCCTCATTGGTATTTCCACCCAGGCCGAGTGAGCAGTGGATGGCGGTGAGGATGTTGGGTGGCGGGGACCACAGCTGCGCAACTGGGCTTGTCACACATACACATCTGTGTTCATTGAGGCCCTGGAGGCAGAGGAAACCAAGGAAAGATGGAGCCCTGAGCTGTGGTGCATTGAGCCTGGACACTCAGACACATCATCATGGGGACGAGGCCCCAGAAAGGCCAAAAGGAAGATGATGGGGGCGCTAGTCGCAGAAGGTATGGGGGAATAGTGACCACAGACCTCAGAGAGGCCACTCCTCTATAATGGCAGGCCTTCCCAGGTCGCTACAATCCAGCTCTGTTGGTGGTGAAGCCATGCCCCAGGGAGATTCGCAGACTGCAGAGGTGCATTCACACTGTAATGTCAGTGCACTATGCTAGCATACACGTGTCCCAAGGCAACACATCTACATTCCTTTGTCACTGATCTGTATTTCTTTACTGTGTCCTCCTATGTTTGGAGGAGCAAAGGTGACATACGGATTGTAAGTGGAAAGCTGACTGTTCCCTCGACACCTCCACTTGGAAAGCTCACAGTTGCCCCAGACTCAACATGTCCCAAATTGGGCTCCCAGTCATCTGCTCCAAACATCTTTTTCTTTTTTTTGTGTGTGGTACTGGGGATTGAACCCAGGGGCATTCCACCTCTGAACCACACCCCCAGCCCTATTATTTATCCTTTTTCTTTTGAAACAGGGTCTCACCAAGTTGCAGAGGGCCTCACTAAGTTGCCGAGGCTGGCCGCGAACCTGCGATCTTTCTGTCTCAGCCTCCCAAGTACTGGAATTACAAGCCTGTGCCACCACACCCAGCTTCCGACCATCTTTTTCTTCCATCTTTCCTGTGCCAATGACCAAATGGCACAAACCAAACTTCTAGAGGGCATCTTTTATCTCTTATTTCCCACCACCTCTGTCTCCAAGGGTTGCCACTTCTGCCTCCTCAAAAGGCTCCATCCATGTCTCCTCACTTCCCTCCCAATCCAGGCCACGGTGTTTCTTCCTTGGATGACCATAGTACCCCCTCCCTCCACTGGTCTTCCTGCCCTTGCTCTTGCCTTTGTCTCTAACCTCTTTGCTCAGCAGCTGCCACAGTGGTGTTTAAATGGATAAGCTGGGTCAATCTTTTCCATGATTGAAGCTCTTAAATGTCTTCCCTTTGCACTCAGAATAAAGTCTCCAACTCCTCCCTGGGCCTCACCACCTCTCTCTTCACCTCCTTCCCCTCTCTCAGTATGTTCCCACCACACTGATCTCAGCCCAGCTCCTCTAACAAGACAGGTGCCCTTCTGCCCGGGATGTGCCAAATATCAGAGTCCCCTGGCCTCCCTCAGCTTCTCAAGCTGGTCAGGCTCCTTCCTTATTCTTTCTCTCAGCTTCATAGACTTCTTTTTTTTATGGTAATGGGGATTGAACCCAGGGGCATTCTACCTCTGAGCTACGCCCCCCAGCCCTATTTTTTATTCTTTATTTTGAAACAGGGTCTCACTAAGCTACAGAGGGCCTCACTAAGTAGCTGAGGCTGGCCGCGAACCCGGATCCTCTGGTCTCAGCCTCCCAAGTGCTGGGATTACAAGCGTGCGCCACCACGCCCAGATGCTTCATAGACTTCTACTTGTAGTACTTATTCTAACCTAATTAAAGGACAAGGTCTGCCACTATTAGTCCCTCCATTAGAATGTAAGCTTTCTTAAGACTAGAGCCATATCTGTCATGTTTTACTGAACCCCAATGTCTAGCAGAGTGCCCGGCACATAATACAAGCTTAACAAATGTTTATTGAATGAATGAAAGAACAAAATGTCTTCTGCTGCCATTCCAGGGGCTGAACTGGCGTCCGTGGCTAATGATGACATAACACTTTTCTATGTATTAAAGCATTGTCTCCTATTTAATGCACGTATTCCTTGGGAGGTCATTAGGGAGATGAAATCAAAACCACAATGATATACCACTTCACGCCCACTAGGATGGCTGGAATAAAAAAGATAGATAATAACAAGTGGTGGTGAGTTTGTGGAGAAAAATGAAAGCCTTGTGCACTGCTGGTGGGAATGTAAAATGGTATAACTGCTTTGGGAAATAGTCTGGTAGTTCCTAAAAAAATTAAACATAGAATTACCATATGCTCCAGAAATTCCACTCCTAGGTATATCCCCAAGAGATTGAAAACCTATGCGCAAACAGAAACTTGTACACGAATGTCCATAGCAATGTTATTCATAATAGCCAAAATGTGGAAACAATCCAAATGACCCAATACAATACAAACTGATGAATGGATATATAAAATGTGGTACATTCATACAGTGGAGTATGATTTAGCCATAAAAAGGAATGAAGCACTGATTCATGCTCCAACATGACTGAACCTTAAAAACATTATGCTAAGTAGAAATGGGCAGTCATAAAAAGCTGTATATTGTATAATTCTATTTATATAAAATGTCTACAATAAGTAAATCCACATGGGCATAAAGTAAATTAGTGGTTTCCGGGGGCCAGAGAGAGGGAGAAATGAGAGTGACTGCTAATGGGTATGGGATTTCTTTTTGGAGTAATGAAAATGTTCTAAATTAGTGGTGATGGTTACATAACTTGGTGACTATACTAAAAACCACTGAATTGTATACTTTATGAGGCACACTACCTACTGTACTAATGAGGCACCTTAAATTGTATACTTTAAAAGAGTGAATTTTATGGAATGTAAAGTATACCTCAAAAATTAATAAAAAATTGCCTGGGAGGTGTAAACTCAGGAAGTCATTAGTGAGTCAATGGGGGCCCTTCTAGAGTAAGAATGGACCAGGACCAGATCTGAGAGCTGACACTCCACCTGTCTCCCCTGCTGCCCACTCCACACTGCAGCTGCTCTTCTTCCCTGCTCATGGCAAGACTTCTGCCTCTCTATGGAGGCCCAGGCCCAGCATCTTGATACATTGAAGCTCTGTCTCCCCTGCCTGGTGGCCCCCTTCCCCTTGGTGCAGAGGCCTGGCTTTCCTCCTCAGCCTGTTAGGAAAGGCAGACAGTTTGAGTTCAGGTTTTAGCTTCCTGCCCTTTTTTTTTTTTTTTTTTTTTGGCACTGGGGATTGAGCCCAGGGACATTCTACCTCTGAGCTACACCCCCAGCCCTATTTTATCTTTTATTTTTGAAACAGGGTCTCACTAAGTTGCGGAGGGCCTTGCTAGGTTGCTAAGGCAGGCCTTGACCCTGCGATCCTCCTGTTTCAGCCTCCCAAGTACTGAGATTACAGGTGTGCGCCGCCATGCGAGGCTAGCTTCCTGCCTTTTGAGGGACTTTGTTGGTGGCCAAGACTGAGGCTCCCTAGAGCGCACCACATGGTCATGCTGAATGTGAGTGAGAGGACACATGTGCATGGGTATGTGTTCAAACAGCTGGCCTTTTAAAGCCAGGGCTCTCATGGTTCTGTGACACAACACCTCAGGTCAAACCTGCCTGCCCTCTGGGGCAAAGTCTGATATCCTGGGCCTGGTACAGTCACCTCTGGACGTTGTCAAGTTCCCTTTCTCCTGGGACAAGGCAGCTCTAACTTGTGGGCTGAGGTGAGCTCTAAGTGGTTGGGCTGAGGTGGCTGTTTTGCTAAAAGCTCCACAAACCTCTGCCTACTCCTCTCAGCCAGTGTAGGGAGTCCAGAGGCCTCCTGTGAATCCACAGGGGCGTGACTGCAAGGAGGGCCTGCTCTGGTTTGGGGAAGGAGCACTGGGATCCGCCCAAAAGAAGCAGTAGCCATCCAAGAGCTGGAGTGATGCCCCTTGAGCAGCCCGCTGCTCCTTGATGCCCTACCCCTGTAGCTCTGGCTTCCCTGGGGCCTAGGCGGGCCAAGCCAACCCACCTTGGGATGAGTCAGAGGGGGCAGCTGCCTGCCTTCCGCCCCCTCCTCAGGGTGTGGTTGCTGCAGGTCTCCTGGGTTCTGTGGATAAACAAGGAGCCCAGGCATCTCTGCCTGGGAAACTGTCCCTGGCATGGGCTTCCTGGTTCACCTCCCCACATCAAGAGGCGGCTTTTGCCTGCCACGGAGTGCACAGGGTAGTCTGAGGCTATCAGGTGCACAGGATGTCAGCCTCCACATCAAATGTGGGATTCCAAAAATTTAGGGGGAAGAGGCTTATAGATCAGCCCCATAAGGAGAAAACTGAAGACTAGGGAGGTAATGTGCTCAGGGTTGCATGACCTAGAGCTGGAACTAGACTAGATCTCTGAACCCTTCCCACTGCACTGCCCTGCTGACTTCCTGCCAGGCTGAAGGCACAAGAGGCAAGGAACCCTCTGGGCAGTTGGGATTCCAGATCTGCCCTCGGTGCCCAGCTTCACTGTCCGGTCCCCAAACTGATCAGAGCATGGCCTACCGCAGGCTGAAGGAGCTGCGTGAGGGGTGGGACTGTAGCTTATCTGAGGGGCTTCCCAACCTTTCCTGGCTCTAGGCCCCAGGCCTCAGGCCCCATGCAGAATAGAGGGCACAGGTGCTACTTTCTGCAAGGCAGCCCATCCTCTTCCTCTGCTCGTAGCTTCTCTATGTGGTTCCAGCAGGGCCATGGCTCAGGCACTCTGCTTATCCCACACAGACAGGCCTCGCAAAGATAGCAACCACCCTCCCAAACACAATGATGGGGCCAGTGGGCTCATGACTTAAGAACAGTCCATCAGAATCCGTGTTAGTGAATGTATGTGTGAACACAGAGGTGGTGGGCTGGGCTGATGTAAGCTTGGAGCTGTCTGAGGTTATGGTCTCCTCTTCCCACTCTATTCCCCCAACCTGGGAGAAGCCATTTCACAGTAGATAAGAATAAGGCCAACACAGAGCAGGAGAAAGTGTCCTGACCCATCCTTTCTGTTCTCAGACTCTGTCATTTCTGGGGCCAGTTTGACCTCTGGACTTCCCAATTTTATAAGTCAATAAATGAAGGTAGGTTTAACTTGGGTTCTTGTCAATTCTAACCAAGAAACTCTTGATTAATATCAAACAGGAAACTCCAAATCTAAGATGGATCTGAGAATGTCTGCCCACTATGACAGGTGGCAGGTGCTAGACCCACTTTCCCAGGCTTGGGGCAGGTTGAGAGAAGTGGGGGTCCAAGTACCCCTCCTGCTGCCATGCCCAATCTGGGATATGGAAGAGGCAGTAAAGTCTTGGAGCAGGTTTTAAGTTCTTCAATATAACATTTACCAAGTCCCTACTGTGAGCCAGGTGCTATGCTAGGCCCTGAGGCCAGGGTGGTGAAAAGGCTAGACACACCCTCACGGAACCCCAAGGCTAAGTTTGCCATGACTTTTACATTGTACACCTCTATCATTAATTAGCTATTTGACTTTGGGAAAAATATTTAACCTCTTTGAGCCTCTTATACTCTACAAAATACATCCTGAGCCTGAGTTAGGGTTCATGAGTTCTGGTTCAATAATGGTAACTCCCGGGGAGAGGCATCATCCCTGTCACTCTTGAAGCTTGCCCTCCACTGGGGCCATCGTATCTGCAGAGAAAGTTCAGCAACAGTATGGGGGTTGAAGAATGATCTAAGGCTAAAATGCAAGAGATGCCACCAGACCAGTTGGACCCCAAAGTGACCCAGAACTGGAGCCTGAGCTAGGAGTGACACCGCAGCGGACTGACGGGGGGTTAAGGAGGAAGACTGCCTCGGAGAGATGGCATGGGAGAGAGAATAAGGATGGGAGACAAAGGGGGTGACTGCAGTTATGGTTGGAAAACTGTTTGGGCCGGATCAGTGAGGATGAAGTCCCTATTCTATGGCTCCACGGGGTGGGGCGTGAGTGGATGAAAGTGCTTTAAAAGGCCATGGCTCTGATGCAGGTGCATAGAGATGAAACCTGAGCTGTGTTGCCCTTGAGGTGAGGTTGGAACAGGAAGGGTAGTTGTGAGAAAGATCCAAAAAGAAGACTGCCTAGGACTTGGGGACTCAGACTTCTTCAACGTAGTGGCAAGGGAGACCAAACTGCCCAAGAGGCTGGAGGAACAGGGCTGCCCCCACCAATACAGGGCACACAGGGTCTCACTTGAGTTTTTATCTGGGGGTCGGGGGCAGGGAATGTTACAAGTTCTCTTTTAGACAGTGCTGGGTTTGGGGAGTATTGGAAGACTGGTGGAAAACAGGCAGGCAACAATAGATACAGGATTAGATTCTGTGACGGGGCAGGACCGAAAGCAAACCCCAATAAATAGGTGGCTGAAAGGTATGCTCAGTCCATGGGTACCTGGTGGTGGAAAGTGATGTTTGAGATTTGGAGTACTGGGGCTAGAATGGAGGGAGCACTGCCCGAGGACAGGCAACTCTGGCAAGGAGGAGGGTGACTTTCCAGTCAATGGAAAGAACCAGGGCCTGAGAGGACAGCCCAGCGGGAAGGCGCCCTCTCTCAGAGGCTGGACCTGCCCCTGTAGAGATGAGAAGCTGAGGGATGTCTTAAGGTTCTGACCTTGTAAGTTGAGGAGAGAGGATGGCCTTGGGGGTGAGGCTGCCCCCAGGGGCCCCAGGCGCCCACACCTCCCAGCCCAGGGCTTGGTGGTGGCGACTGGCTGTTCTCAGGTGCCCTGCAGAACAGCTGCAGCAGGCAGGCGGCTCACCATGCCCTGGGCCTGCCTCTCCCCCAGCCCCGCTCTTGGCAGCCCAGCCTCCCATAATTGCCTTCTAAAAATATCTTTACCTCCACCCCCACCTCTTGATTTCAAAATATTTAGTTTTCAGGGTATTTCAAATGAGAGTTGGCGGCTCTTCCAGGCCCAGATAACAAAGCTAAACATTTATGCTTCGACTTCATTTCTCTGAATCGGCTGAGATCTCGGGCTTGATATGGCAGCAGCAGGAGGGAGGGGATTCTGGTGCAAGATGGATCATGTGTGGGCTTCCCAAGGGCTGGGGGGGGGACAACCCACCCTACCAAACCCCTCTGGGGCCACCTACCGCTGTTGACGTTTAGCCGGCCCCGGACAGAGTCCTTCCCCAGGATGTTCTCGGCCTCGCAAACATACTCCCCAGCGTCCTCCACCTTCACCTTGTTGAACTGAAGTCGTGAGTTCTTTCTGGTTAGGGAGGGGAAAAGAGGGCGAGAGGCGTGAGCTGTGGCTCCCCAGCGGTCACCTCTCCCCATAGAGCCACAGTGGAACACAGGTTGGATAGGAAGTGGATTCCCTCAGACCAGCCTTTTCCGGGATCCAGATGGAATGCTGAACCCCCAGAGCTGGAGGGACCCAAGCCCTCAGGACAACATGGGGAGGGAGGGGGGCAGTGGCTACACACATGTTCCAAATCTATGAATTCTCACACCAGTTTTCCTAGGTCTGGGCCTTCTTTGTAATGTTTTTCTGGGGGAGGAAAGCAGGCCTCTTAGGAAGTCACAGGGCCATGTCTCTTGTTCCCAGCTGCCTCAGCTGTCCTTAGAAGTGGCCGCTTGTGACTCTGGATCTGTAGGGCCCATTCCAGTGCTATGGCTTGAATGTGTTCCCAAAGCTCATTAATCCCCAGTGCAGTGCTGTCAGCAGGTGGGGCTTAATGGCAGGTGTGATGTCATGAGGGTCTCACCCTCATGAGTGAATTAATGTCATATCGTGGGAGTGAGCTTGTTATAAAAGCAAGTTGGGTCCCTCATCCCCTCTTTCTCATCGTGTGATGCTTTCTGTCATGCTACGGTGCAGCAAGAAGGCCCTCACCAGATGTGGCTCCTTAATCTTGGCCTTCCCAGCCTCTAGACGTAAGCCAAGTACACTCTTATTTATAAATTACCCAGTCTGTGGTACTCTGTTACAGCAGCAGAAAACAGTTCAGACACCTAGGTACCTGGGAGAGCTGCTGTTCTGATAGGCTCAGGGGGCAATTGCCCAGATCCCAGTCCAAATCCATGTCTCCCCCCTGCCTTCCAATCAGCCCCGCCACGAAGGGCACTCTGTGATATCGCCAAGGGGCTTTTGTTTCATTCATTCATTCATTCGACAAATGTTTACTGAGTGCCTTTTGTGTGCCAGGAACTTGTATACCTTAGGAAAAAAAAGACCCTGGACTTGATCCCATCGCTGGTCTGGGTGCCCTCTTATAGACATGAAAGCCGAGTCCCAGAGGTGTCCCCAGGACACCCAGCAAGGCAAAGGCAAAGGTGGACTAGGAGCTGTAGTTGGTGAGGACACGGACTATCTCTGGGCATCTGAAGCTAGAGCTAGCTCCCTCTTCAGTTAGTCCCTGCATGCTGAGAGTTGTGGACCTGGGCAGGCCCCCCTGGTGCTGTGACTCCAGGGCACCTGGCCCTTGCTCCCCTCTTCTTTCTAAAGCCCTGGCCAGACCTCTTCTCCCTCCTCGGAACTTTCCTGCACCTATCTCAGGTGCCTGGGCTCCGTGAGGGCCTGTTCACAGCTTGAACCCCTCCCTTTGCCCCAGTGCTCTCTGGGGGCCAGCAAGCTCCAGATAAAGCCCAGGACCCCAGCCCAGACTGTAGGGGGAAGTAGCCCGAAAACATGTTTACATGATGTAACTCTCTTTTTAGTGATGAACTTAAAAACCAGAATTCCAGAATATGTGTAGTAGGTTAGAAGGGACAGTGGAATGTGTGGTAAGGTGTGGTACAGCTGTCATTGCCCTGAGCCCCAGGGATATAAGATGGAGCTCTGACAAGGGGAGGTGAGCAGAGAGACCGGGCCAGGGTCAAGGAGATACGAACTGGCCCATAGTCCCTACCTGGACCTGTGCTTCGGGACTCTCTCCTGGGCTTGGCCTCTGCCTCTGAAGGTGGGTCCTTCCCCAGACATCCTTGCCCCAAGACCCCCAAACAAGGGTGCCACAAAGTTAGCCCCTATTGCTGTGGTGATGGCCTCCATAATGTTGTCACAGCTGCTTGACAATCCCCTACTCTTCCTGGCTAAAGCCAGGCTCTGTCTCCTTGGACTGGTGCCTTCCCACAACCCTCTTCTGTCAATTGAAGTTTGTTCTCTTCATTAAGCAGAGCCCTGGAGGCCCCTCTAACACAGCATCTCCTTCCCTGCTTTAGCCTAATTAGAAGCCACAAAGTCCAGCTTCCCTGGGACAAGGCTTCTCTCACTTCCCTGCACACTGGGCAAGCAGGATGGGGCACCTGGGGGTCATAGGGTTGATGCACAGGGGATCTAGAGTCAAACCCTCCTTGTCACTTACAGCTGCATTCAAAGGAGCTTCCCTTGTATGTAGTGGGACAAGACAGAGGGAAGCTCACAGGGGATTTGAAGGGGTAGAGCTAGAATGCTAAGGAATCATCCTTACACCAAGGTGTGTGAGACATGTGCCATGGAGATACAGGTTCCACAACAGCCCTTCCCTTGGAGGTCAAGAAAGAGTCGACACAAGCCCCCAGGTTTGCTAGCTGTAGGCATCTTGGTTTACTGGGGCCACGCGGCTCTCGGAGACACCGAGGCTCTGGGGCAGGGTGAGGAGGAGGCTCTGTGGCTCTTTTGGCTGGGACCACTACATCTCTCCTCACCCCTAGCTCCAGCTGCGATTCCTAAGGATTCAGAGCTCTCTCCTGCCTTCCTGGCACTGCGCTGACCTGGGTCTTCTCCGCAAAGGGTGCCTGTCCCCGGCCTCCCCAGCAGCTTCTCTGCTGGCAGGGACAGGATCTGGGCGGCCTCCTCAGCGCCTACCTCCCCTGCCTGCCCCAGGGGCCTGTTCCAGCCTGCCCCTCATAAATAAGGGAACATGAGGTTCTGAAGGGGAGGGCCCCGCGCCCAGGGCTTGGGGGGCAGCTTTCTTTTGGCAGAGGAAACCAGGGTGAGACACTGCAGTGCAGCCAGCATGGGGAGGGGGTCTCTGCAGGCCAATAGAGAGGCGAAGTCCCAATGCAGCCTAGCAGGCGGAGTGCATGTGTGTGAGGGGGCCATAGAGTCGGCTGCAGGACAGGCAGGGAAGACCGAGGAGGGCTTGCCAGGAAGGAGCCTCCTGCCCCTGTGCCAGATGAGGCTGTATAGTGGGAGTGTGGGTGGGGTGTGCAGGTGGCAGCTCTTTCAGAGTCACTCCGAGGAACCCTTGGTAACGGAATCAGAAGTTCCCCATCATGGCCCACTCCTCCACCACTAACAACTCACTTCTGGGAGCCCAGAGACAGGACGGATGGGACAAGGACGTTTCAGAATGCAGCGCGTGGGGCAGGGCCCTGACAGGTGGGAGCTGGTGGAATTCTTAATATCTAGGAGGAGATTTGACCTAAGTCCCTGTTTCTGGACTGGGTTGCCCATTTGTCAGATGAAACTGAGTCTTAACCAGGAAGTGACTTGTTCAGAAGGTGAGACAATCTGAAGGTTCCTGCCCAGCCCCGGTGGGACCTGCACCAGGAGAGGAGGGCCAGGCCTGCAGGATTCTCACCAATTCAACACTGAATGTAGATCTCCTTGGCCAGGCCCACGGGGGAGAAGGGGATGGATGGGGGAAGCATAGCCTTCAAGGTTCTCTCATGTAAGGAGTGACAGATCCCACAACAATGCAATGAAGTCATGTCTAAGGCACCACTGGGAGAGACCAAGAGCTGCCTAGAGGGCTTGGACATGTGTCCCATCCTAAGATGTGACATTTATGCTGAGTCTTGGTGAACTTTGTCAGGGACAAGAGGGACAAACTGCCCAGCATAGGGAATAGCCTGGGCCCAAGTCCAGGGTCACAAAAGGAAAGACCAGGGGTCAGACATGTAGCGGGGTCAGGAACAGGAGGGTAGCAATGTGTAGGCCAGGGAGGGTCAGAAGAACCCCAAAGCTGCTCCCGGCATGCAGCAGGCTGGGCAGATCTGTCAAGTAGTAAATGGAAGATCACATATGTGTCCCCATTAGAAATATCATCCCCTGAAGTCGCGCATAGGTGGAGAGGGTGCGGGAGAGGAGCGCAGCCCCGTGCTCAGGAAAGCCCAGCACCCACGGCATCTGAGTGACCAGACTCACAGGAGGGCCAGGGGGAGCCCCCAGGGGCAAGGGAGCAGGTGGCCCTGTGCCAGGGCTGCTGAGAGGCATGGAGCCCAGAGGTCACCGGGGGCTCTTGAGGGCCACAGACATGGAGAGGGTGGAAATTCCAGCAGGGCCGTGTGTGTGGAGGTTGAGGGATGTGGAGTCAGTGGGCAGGAAACAGAATCCCCCGTCACTCTGCATGGTGGTGGAGGGAGGAAGGGAGATGGGCAACACCTGGAGGAGAACAAGGAGACAGCAGCCTGGAGGGAAAGCGTTTCAGAATGAAGTCACTGGGCTGAGTTGGCTGGGAGGGTGAGAAAGGCTGAAGTTACCAGAGAAAGGAGGGAGTCTGTGGTGCCAGGGCTCAGGGGTCGGCTGTGCATGCAAGCATGGGGGGCTTGGGGGTAGGTGCGGGGTAAGGTGGGACAGGGATGGGCAGGCGGGGGATGCACCTGGGAGTAATGCAAAGGCTGAGGCTGGTACTCTCTTCTGACTGCCACTGTCTCAGTGAAGTAGGGCAGAGGGCATCTTTGAGACAGAGAGGTTGGGAGGGAGACGGGGTGCCCCCAGCTCCAGCTCCAAGGAGCCTGTCCATTCTCCTCTGTAGTTTGGAGCAGTCTTGGCAGGGTGGTGGGAAGAGGTGGGGCAGCCTGAATTTCTTGGGGGCACACAGGAATACTCGCCCCAACCCCCAACACTGCTATTTCCCTAGGAAGTGGCATTTTTTTTCAGCCACACATCTTTGATCTAAACCAAACCCTTCTTAAATTTCTTTTTCTTCCTGGGCCACTTCCTGGGGTACCCTGTTCAGTCTTTTCCCCACTCCTGGGAGGAGGGTCAGAGCCGGCCCTTTGACCTTCATGCCCTTTTGCACAGGTTACACTGAGGCCCAGAGGCAGTGGGCGCACATCAGGCCGCACAGCAAACCAGGTGTGGCCCAAGCAGTGGGGCTTCTTTCTCCTTCCTTCCTTTCTTCCTCCCTTCCTTCCTTCCTTCCTTCGTTCCTTCGTTCCTTCCTTCCTTCCTTCCTTCCTTTTTTCCTGTCCTGGGAACTGGTGTTCTACCTCTGAGCTACACCCCCAGCCCTTATTTATTTATTTATTTGTTTATTTATTTTAAACCTTTTTTTTGGTACTGGGGTTGAACCCAGGGGCATTCTACCTCTGAGCTACACCCCCATCCTTATTTTTTATTCTTTATTTTGAAACAGGGTCTCACTAAGTTGCAGAGGGCCTCACTAAGCTGCTGAGGCTGGCCGCGAACCTGCGATCTTCCTGTCTCAGCCTCCCAAGTACTGGGATTACAAGCGTGCGCCACCACAGCCGGCTCCTTTTTTATTTTTTATTTTGGAACAGGGTTTTGTTAAGGTGCTGGGGGTCTTGCGAAGTTGCTGAGGCTGGCCTTGAACCTGCGATTCTCCTCTCTCAGCCTCCCAAGCACTGGGATTATAGGCATGTGCCACCACGCCTGGCTTCCCATCACTTCGTTGTGGGGAAGGCTGGACACTCTCTAAAATCCTCTTTATTTGCATTTTGTGTGCGGGGGGCGAGGAGAAAAGTGACAGCTCCAGAAGGGAGTGGTTGCAAGCTACTCTAGGGTGGGGGTGGAAAAAGTTGGGGTACTCCTCAGTTAGAGAGGGACATCTGCCTGGTCCCCAGGGCCTACAGAGCATGGTCAGGTGTAACTCTGTTTAGCTGGCAGGAAGAGATGTGGGCTGCTCTTGGAGTCCTGGCTTCCCTGGTACCTGAAGCCCCCTGCCTGACCAACCCAAGGTGGACAAAAGGATGTCGGCCACAGCTTGGAGCCTTGGGAGCTTCTGAGTCAGCTCCCTGGAGTACCAATTCAAGATTAAAGACAATCCTCATGTCATAGGGAGAAACTGTCGGAGGTGCAGATTCCCTTAACACCAAACAAACCCTTTCTTCTTACTGAGATCTTTGACAAGTGACAGACTGCTAAGCTGAGAAACCAGCTCATTACTTTGTATGACTTCCCAAAGCCTTTTTTGGGATCAGGAGGGTAAAAATTTGACAGATTTGGGGGCTTTTAGGCACTGTTAGCTTTTTTTTTTTTTGAACTGGGGATTGAGCACAGGAACACTCTAGACAGGGTCTCGATAAATTGCTGAGGCTGGTCTTGAACTTGTGATTGTTCTGTCTCAGCCTCCTAAGTTGCTAGGATTACAGGTGTGCACCACCAAGCTACTAGTTTTTTGAGAAGTTTTAGGAACAAGCAAGAACTTCTACTGGTAAAGCTGACCTTGACCATCAAATTGCCTCCAACCATCCAGACACATTAGTTGCTTAGTTCCTGTCTACAGTCTGCAATATACTGTGCCAACATAATGAGAGGACCCAGAGCTGAAAGGAGAGGGCTGGGCATGGTAAGGAAGGGGAGTGTGGAGAGGGGCTTGGCCTGCTCCCCTGCTGGGTCTGAGGGGCAGCCCTGGGCTCTGCTGGCTCAGGCCCCTTCTTCTTGGGAGGGCAGGACAGGTCGGATAGAGGACAGGATGGATGTCGCTCACCTGCCGTTGCCATACTTGATGCGAATGTCACGGCTGCGGTTGAGTTCCTTGCCATCCTTGAACCAGCGGTAGGAGGGCTGGGGGTTCCCGGCTGCCACCTCGCACTTCAGTGATTGCTTCTCGCCCACCTGTCCTGTCTGGCTCTTCATCTTCTTCAACTTGGGCCGAGTGGCTGTGGATACAAAACAAGCAGGTGAGTGTGGGGGTAGCACCACGCATGAGCAGTGAGGGCTCCTGTCCTGGGGCTGGACCTGGGGAGGGGAGGGTGAGCCTGGAAGCCCCCCCCCCTCGGTGTCATTTCTTAGTTAATCCAGACAGAATTTCCAGAGCCTGCAGTGAGATGAATGCGTTGCTACTTCTGCTACTTACGGAGTCTTCTTCATACCTGGATGGTACTAGGAGCTTTATGTTAGCTTGTAAAACCTTCACAATATCCCCAAGAGTTCACTGCAGTGTTTAAACCAATTTATAGATGGGAAAAATGAGGCTCAGAAGGGTGAAGTCACTTCCCTAAGGGGAGATGATGGAACTGGGGGTCAAACCCGGATCATGACCCCAGGGCTCATGATCTAACTCTTGTCCCAAACCCCCAGACCTGTTCCAGGGGACACCAGGAGACCAAGATCTGTGACATACTAGGCTACCTCTTTCAGAAAGCCTAGCCTAGCAGAGAAGTTGTAACCTGGCATTGCCATCACAACATGGCTCATAGGAGCCTAGGGCTATGGAGTCCAGAGGAGCCATCCTCATCCTGGGGATGGGACTCACTCAGCTAAGAGCTTAAGGATGGGGCTGGAAGATGGGGGAGAGGCGCAGGCAGAGGCAGCGCCGTGGCTTGGTCCAGTGGGGTGGGCTGACAAATGGCTGAGGTGGAGTAGCTGTGGGCTTACAGGGCATGGGTTGTGCCGGCAGGAACAGACCCAACCATGGACACAAAGCCATGCGTGCCAAGTTGCGAGGCTTCCCCCTTTTTTCTTAAATACCATTCTGTTTCCACATGCCCAATTCTCTCATGCTTCATCTCCTTGCTCCTTTCCCTACCACCTTAAAAAAAAAGCCCCTGTTGTTAGGAGGTGGGGCAAGTCAGTGTTTCCTCTGAGGTAAATAATTTCCATCAGTACAGCCCTTTACAGGACATGCAACATGTTTGCACACACTCTCATTTGGTCTCCAAGCTCTGTGAGACAAGTGTCAGACTAACATTGATGGTGTGGAGATGAGATGCAGAGGTTCAGGAACTTGACTGAAGCCACTTAGCTAGGCAGCCACCGAACTGGGGCTAAAGCCCAGATGTCTGGATTTGCAATGTGTCAGGCTGGTAGCAGGCTGGTGTCTGCTTTTGCAGCTTCATCTCACTTTGAGAAATGGAAATGCTGGTTCATATCCTTCCAATAGCAGAAGGGAGGGTCTGCCAGGCCCAGGAAGTATCTGGGGACTAACTAAAGCCACTGGTCCTTTCTTTGGTAGTTCAGAGCTTTGACAAATGGGCCAGGGCTATTTCCGGAGAAAGGCAGGAGAGAGGCCTGGCCAGAGGTAAGAGTTCTCTCCTTGAACTTAACCCTGAGTTGCTGCTTATAAGTAGGGAGTAGATGGGCATGAGGTCCAGGAACAGAGGTAGCAACATAGGAAAGCCTTTAAAAATGTATTGCAGCCGGGCGTGGTGGTGCACACTTGTAATCCCAGTACTTGGGAGGCTGAGACAGGAGGATCACAGGTTCAAGGCCAGCCTCAGCTACTTAGTGAGGTCCTCTGGAACTTACTGAGACCCTGTTTCAAAATAAAGAATAAAAAATAGGGCTGGGGATGTAGCTCGGAGATAGAATGCCCCTGGGTTCAATCCTTAGTACCACACACACACACAAAAAGTGTTACATAGGGCTGGAGTGTAGCTCAGTGATAGAGCACTTGCCTGGCACAAGTGAGGCCCTGGGTTCAATCCTCAGCAAAATACACACACACACACACACACACACACACACACACACACTGTATTACATAGGCTTAAACAATGATTCTTGTGGAAAAAAATTTGTTCACTTTAGAAAATTAAAAAATACAGATGGACAAAAAGAAGTAAATAATCATCCACTATCTCAGTACTCAGAAATAACACACACACACACACACACACACACACACACACACACACGGTGTTACATAGGCTTAAACAATGATTCTTGTGGAAAAAAATTTGTTCACTTTAGAAAATTAAAAAATACAGATGGGCAAAAAGAAATAAACAATCACCCATTATCCCAGTACTCAGAAATAACACATAAACACACACACACACACACACACACACACACACACACACAATTTTTAAACAAAATGGGATCAGAACCAGTAACATATTTCTTTCATTTAATGAGAGAATGTAATCCTTTCACTATGGTGTTAAATATTTATAGTAACATTTACAAAACTGCATTGTATAAGGCACAAGTATCTGAAGAGATGAAAATAGATATTACTTGAAAAAAAGATTCTGTGAGGAAATTAGTTTGGGGACCATGCGGGTGAACACAGTTAATGGCCTATCCTCATTGACCTCAGTGCGACTGTCTAAGTAAGGGCCTTGGAACTTTTTTCTTGGAACCCTTAGCAGCATTTCAAGGAAACTGTTATGTGGAACAATTTCTGTAACATAACTTACATGTGTGTGTGTATATATATATATATATTTTTTTTTTTCGGTACCGGGGATTGAACCCAGGGGCATTTTACTTCCAGGCTACACCCCCAGCCCTATTTTTTATTCTTTATTTTGAAACAGGGTCTCACTAAATTGTGGAGGGCCTCACTAAGTAGCTGAGGCTGGCCGCAAACCCGGATCCTCCTGTCTCAGCCTCCCAAGTACTAGGATTACAAGCATGCGCCACCGTGCCCGGCTTAGATATATATGTTTTAATGGATAATATATACACAGGATTCAAAATTAAGAAGCAAAGGGGTATGTAGGGATATAAAACAGGTCTCCCTCCAACTTTTTTTTTGAGGCAATGGGATGTGAACCCAGGGCCTCGTGCATGCTAGGCAAGCACAGTGTAGACTGAACTACATCCCCAGCCCTCTATCTTACTTCTGAGAACAGGTATTCAGTTGCCTTTCCAGGAGGCAACTAATTTTATCAGTTTCTTTGATATCCATTCAGAGATCTCCTACGCATTAAAAAAAAAACCCTGGCACCTACGCACATATTTTTCACATATATTTTTCCACATAATCATTTTTCATCCTTGCATAATATTCCTGTGTGGGTGTATCATCATTTATGTAACTGATTATTGTTGCAAAGCATTTAGCATGCCCCCCCACCCTCCCATCACAAACGTCTCCCAAGGAACATCCTGTGGCTTTGTATCTGCATACCACCGGTGGACACTCCATTGGACCAGACTGCCTGTGTTCGAATCCAGGCATTGCTGCTTGTTAGCTTTGTGTCCTTAGGTCATTGACTTAATTCTTCTGTGCCTCGGTTTCCTCACCCACAAAACACAGGTGATAAATAATAACTCCTACCTCATGGGATGACGGCTGTGAGGATTATATGAGATAATGCATGTAGAGCCTGGCACGCAGAGAGCATTCAGTAAAGGTTAGTTTTTATTATTATTATTCTCTACAATTCTTTCCTAAGGCGATCTTCCTAAAAGTGGAATTGCTGCGTCAAAGGGTACGCAACGCTCGGCTTCGCACATGGCCAAATTGCCCTCTGGAACCATTGTGTTGCACCAATCTGCATTCCCCCCGGCGAATGACAGTTTTTTCCACACCCTCACCTTGTGAGGCATTATCTCATTTTTAATCTCTGCTAATTAGCTAAGCAAAAGATAATGTCTCTTTGTTGTCATAATTTGCATTTATTTGATTACTGATGAGGCTGAACATTTTTCATAAATGTATTGGCCCATTGTATTTCTTCTTTTGGAATTGCCTGTTCATGTCTGTAGCCTGTTTTTCTATTGAGTGCTCATCTTTTTATTGATTTGTAAGAGCTCTTTAGAAACATTAAGGCCGTTAACCTTTTGCAACGATGTTTTCCCTTCAGTTACCTGCTTTTCACATTTTACAATGCTGTTGGACTTTGGGGCAAGTCATTATTCTAAATGTGACTGGAGTCCTGCCTCAGCATCCCTCCCTTACCCACACCTGCCCTCCTGAGTCTGCTCTGGAGTCCCAGTCATGTCTTATCATGGTTCTTAAGCCTGGATGCTAATGGGAATCACATGGGAGCTTCAAAACTTCAGTGGGTGCTCGGGGCATACCCTGGGCATTCAGAAGCAGAACCTGTGCCAGTGGGCCAGGCCCGTGGCTTTTACAGCCTCCCTAGGTATGTACATGTTGCAAGTGCACAGCTCAATGACTGGTTACAGATGACACATCTGCACAGCTGGCCTCACTCAGAGATTCAGTTCATACCTAGTGATCTGACCTCGTGGTCTAGTGGTGACCTCTAGCTAGCTCCCTTCCCATTTTTGTGAACTAGGGATGCAGAGAACTCTTCCCAGGTTCAAAGGGTCCCCTTTCCCACTGGAGTGTGTTGACCTTTCCTGCACTTCCGATGCAAGGCACCCTCCTGTTCCCCACCATGGGCCACCTCACTCCCAGCAAGCCAGGCGAGGGGTGGAGGCGATACCTGGTGTATTACACAGAGACAGACAGCAGGCATGACCCTCATTCAGGGGGCCTGAGGAACTGGGGGCTTCAAAGGCACTCCCTGCCCCTATGGGAAACACAACATTGCATTTCAGATCATGAGGAGTCCAACCGTCCAGTGAGGACTCCGTGTGACTCAACAGCCACATCTCAACAGTCCCTTACTCCAGAGCAACCCCATCTAGTTCACTTGTTCCTCATTCATTCACTTAGTTCCTTTCCAATGAATGAGTGAATGAATTAATGCACTCAACCTACCTCATGCCAGGCTGGGGATATTTCGGCACTGGGTGTATAGTGGTGAACAAGACAGACAAGTGTCCTCCTCTTAGGGAGCCTGACTTTGCAGAGTGAGGTAGACAGGAAAGCCAGGCAGTCATAATCGGCTAGATAAAGGCCCTAAGAGGGGAATGAGTTTCACAAGTTCAGGGGCCTCAATGAGGCCTATGTGGCTGGAAGAGATAGGGTGGAATGAAGGGAGTTTGGAGATGCAGGCAGGGCCCATTTGCTTTTTATTTTTTATTTCTAATATTTTTTTACTTTTTATGTGCTTACTTGAAAATTTTAAATTACATATGCAGATCACATTTTATTTCTGTTGGACAGCACTGGTCTAAAGGATTACAGACTAAGAATAACCATACATTTGAATCATGCCATTTTCATTACAAAAGTTTTTTTTTTTCCTCTTATATCTCGTAAAGGTTCCTCACAGAATCAGCTGAAAGCCAGTGTTAGGTAAACCTTGTAGGTTGCATTTTTAGCATCAGGAAAGTTCCTTGGTGGGGGCACTGGCAGCAGGTCAGGTGGCAGGAAAGAAAAGAACTCACACCAGATGGCCCTTGGAAAAATGCCCCGGGGCCCAGAGCCCTCTCAGGCGTTCTATAGAAAGGACTGGGTGAACTCCCCAAGAGAGCCCTGCGTTTGTTCTGTAGGTGTGGTGGAAAGGCATTAGAGGTTTACAAACTGTGGAATGACCTGAGCTTACTGTCTTCATGTTAAGCTCTTTCTTAGCCCAAGCCACCATTGCTTCTCTCCTTGTGGCTTCTAGCCATTGGATGCAGTATCGGCTCCTGGGGACAACAAGTCTCAGAGGCTATTCACACAGATGTTGGGTCTCTGGAGACAGCTCTTGTGGGACCTCAGACATGACTGGGCTAGCTCCAGCCCCCCACCTGAGCATCCTCCCTGACCTGAATCCAGTATTGTCTGTATCTCTTTTATAGACCAGGGCCTCAGAATGCCATGTTAGTGTGCAGGCATGGAGACCATTCTACTGGTTCCCAAGAGTGGGACCCAGACACTCTTGGGACCAGAGATGATCCAAGCAGAAGAATAGGCCTCCTGGAATGAATGGGATCTGTCAGGGTAAGAGCTGAAGCAACACAGTGGGCAGGCACTCAACCTCTATTCTGTCAACATATATTAACTGAGTGCCTACTATGTGCTAGGTCCTGCACTTTGTCCCAGAAAGAAAAGATCTAGTTACATATGGGGTAACTATCCCCCATCCTCCAAGGAATATATCTTGCCCTCCCATCTTGCTTTATCGCAATATTTGTAGAGATACCTTTTTTATTGTAGAAAAATGACACAATACAAGAAAAAGAAAAACTCATTTAAATCAATTCAATTACCACCTGAGAGAAAACCACTGTTCCTATTTTCAAATATCTCCTATAAGAAATTTATCTCTAAAATGCTTTAGATCCTACTTTACTCAGTCAATACATTGTAAAAGCATTTTTCCAAGTCTAGGAATTATAGCTGTAAATCATTTTAATGACTGCCTAATATTCCATTGTTCAGAAGAATTCATTAGGTCATTGCCAGTGTTCTGCTACTATTAACAATATTGCAGTAAATGTCTCCATCAATTCAGTTTTGTGGCCAAAGGGAGGAGCAGCTGTCCTGAGGCCCATTCATATCTCGGCATGCAGAAGGGACTCTCTCAAAGTTCCAGCATAGAGGAGAGTGACCTTTATGTGATAGGTCACATAGCATATAGGAGAGTGATCTATCTGTGACCTTAGCCCCTATCCTATAAGTGATAACAGAGTTATCAGGCAAAAGCAAGAGGAAGCTCTGTGTGCACAAGGAAGAGAGAAATTCCCAACACCCTGCCCCACGACCATCCCTGACACCTGATTTCCTGAAACTGCTCCTTCCCCATAGGTGCAGGGGGTGGGATGGGGTGGGGAGGATGTGGTTAGTTGATGGCCCAGGCAGGCCCTTGGGTATTGACAGCACTCTCTCCCCCTAAGGCTGCCTCCTCAGATCGAGCCCCCTTTGCTGAGCTCCCATACTCCTTGGGTTGGGGGGAAGCCCAGAAATCATTTTGTCCAGCTCCCATCTTCTTGGAGCAATGCTAGCTAAGCAGCAGGACCAGGGTTCTTTGGAGTGGGAGCACAGGGGTGTGGGAGATCACCTTTGGCAGCTTTAGAAAAATAAGAGGAAGGTCTTTTAAGGTCTCCACAAAAAGATTTCTCTCGATGATGGGTTTCATAAAATCTTAGGACACATCCCATGTTGCCACAATTTGGGCAACAGGGTATCTGGTGGCTTCTGCTTCCTGTCGTCTGGTGCCAAACCAGGGCATCTGGCCTGTTTCTGTTTGACAGGCAATCCCCAGAAAGCACCTCATTAAGGATATCAACACAGAACAACAACCGGCGCTGTTCCTTCCCCACATCCCAGCCCTGAGGCCAGGAGGTGCCGCTGCGCCAATGGCCTGACCTCATTCCTCTCAACAGTGGGCGGTGGGTGCGGAGCCTGCAGAGATCTGAGAGCAAGACAGACGCCCGGGACACGGCCAGGCAACCTGGCCCAGGAAGACCTGGCCCTGCCTCCTTCCCAGCGACCAGGCGCAGGGGCAGCGGGCTCTTAAAAGGGTTAATGATCCTCACCTCATGACTAAGACTGAGCAGTCCCCTTTGCAGGGCAACACCTGGAGACAATGCGGCCAGCCTGCCTGGCATCAAAGTCTCTCACTGTCCTGCTGCTGGCGGGCTGTGGGCTGGCCCCCTCCCCACCCCTCTCCCACCTACAAAGTGACTGCAACCTATTGGAGGTTAATTACAGACTCCAAGTTCAAATGAGAAAGAAGAAAAAAAAAACTAAACTAAAAACACAGCTAGTTTAAGTGGGCACAGAGGGCTTGATCTGTGGAGTGTGCAGTTAGGTGTATCCTTCCTGTGGCCTGCGGAAGGGTCATTTGATGCTCACAGGACAAGTCTCCCAAAGGGCGTGTGTGGCCAGCTGTGCTTTTGGCTTTCTCTGGGTCACATGTTTTTGGCTTTCTCTGGGTCACCAGGCCTAGCCTGGTGCCTGGGACCACCCTGCCCTCTTCTTATATCCATCTAACAGCACCTGCCTCCAACAGGCCCTGTGATGTGTGAGGTACCTACCAGGCACGGGGGATGTGGTACTGAACAAGACAACGTGGCCCCTGCCTTCAGTTTAGGGCTTCTGCTAAGGCTGGGAAGACAGAGAGCTACTTTCCATGCACCGGTGAAAGCCAGCCCTGGTGCCTGGCAGCTCAGCGACATGGTAGAAAAGAGCAGCATGGGTTGCTGGGGATGAGAACTAAAGAGGGGAGGCAGACCCTGTACCAGAAGGGCATGCAGAGAAGAAGCAGGGGAAGGAGGAGGAGACAAAACTTGGTAGCACTGAGACCAACAGAAATATTCCTGCCTTAAAGCCTCACCTGCCCAGTCAGAGGTATCACCCATGGACACCTGACTAAGCCATTTGAGTGCCCCGGCCTGGCCACTAAGGCCAATGCCATGCCCACCCTTAGGCCCTCTGTCAGGACGCAGACATCCTGAGAGAAACACTGGCCTTCTTGGAGCTCTGCAAGGCCAAGGGCAGAGACTCTCAGTCACTGGAGTCAGGCAGGCGCAGGCTGCAGTGCCCCACCGACTCAAGCTCAGGGCTGAGCCACAGGTACAGCAGCAGCGGAGGTGGCAGGCCTGGGAAGACTGCATGGGTTCCCAGAGCAGGGCACCAGCTGATGGATGGTGTAGGGGATAGTGTAGACACTGGTCTCCTGGGTTCTTACCAGTGCTTGGGGCACAGGCACAGGCATCTAGTGCTGGCACAGATGAGACATGGAGGAAGCAGCGCCCTAACAGGGGATGTGGCTGCTGAGAACAGGGCAGTTCAGGTCTTTTTCCCAGTCTCCTAATTTTTCAGCTGTCTACCCTTAGGTAGGCAGTTTAGCTTCCCTGAGCCTCAGTTGACTCATCCATAAACCATACTCTATTTTAGGGGAATGGAGAAATAGGAAGCTCGGCAAGGAGGGACGGGAGCTCTAACTTTACCATCTCTTTAGTTGCTGGGGGCGGAGGTTGGGGACAAAGCAGAGATGACAGCCCTGGAGGGCCACTGACATCTGCCCAAACCCTGTTTACTCTCCCCACTGGGGAAGGCTGGGCTCTGGGCCAAAGTGTTGGGCCGTGGCTTAGGAGAACTCAGTGTGGAGGTAGCCTGCAGCAGGTGGGCTAGGCCACCCTTTGCTTGGGGAACACAGAGAGGGCCGAGGAGGGGATCCCTGGGCCTCTGTCATCTTTAGAGTAGGCCTGCACTTCCTGAATCTGCAGCCAGGCTGGAGAAAGTAGTTTCTGAAGCTTTGGGTGTTGGGGAATGTATCTGGAGGGGGCATCTTGTGCACACAGACAAGACTGGCTTCTCAACTGGGATGTGGGCAAAACCCCAGGATGGTCTCAGGCCTTTCTGGAGGGTCTGCTGAGATTATTAGTAAGGAAAAGCAGTACCTCTGTATTTAAACAAACAGACATATGATGAACTAGAATGTCAAGTTCACGGGGTTTTTAAGATAAAATAAAAGGAAGACTTCAAAGCAATGTTGGGCTTCAGGAAAAGGTTTTAGCAGCTCTGATGTAGGGGAGCAGCAGTCACGTGCTCACCAGACCCTGTCCCTCCAAACCCATCTACATGAATGGAGAGCTCTGGTGAGGCGACTGTGGTCCTTGTGGTCCAGGCTAGTAAGGATGAGCAGGCTGGAAAGAACTCGCCCCAGAACAGATGCCTCCCTCCCTGGGTATGGAGTCACTAGCTCAGACACGACGGGTGGCAGTCCAGTTTCTCCAGATCCTCTCCTAAGACCGCTCTTCTTCCTGGTGCCCTGTTTTAGTCACCTTGGCACTGGTGACAACCCTGTGTCTCTCTTAACTTTCCTCAAATGTAAAGTCCATTTAACTTCCACCAAGCCTCTTGCCCTCTTAAACCTCCATCACCTGCCGGGCCCTGGTTCAGGCCACACTGTTCCCACCCGGGACCACTGTGCCAGCAGAGCATGCTGGCAGATTTACCCCTACGCCTTGCTGCCATTCAGAAACTCCTCGGTTCCCTGATTTTCTAGAAGACAGGCTGCTGCTGCTTTCCTTGGCTATCAGCCAGGGCCCTCAGGGGACACTTGCTGGGCCAGTCAGTAGGTCCCCTTCCTAAATTCCCCTCTCTATTTTTCCCTTTCCACTTCTCTTCAGGGATTGTATATTGCAGGCAGACCAAACATGCACATTCTGTCCTGCCTCCTTGTCCTGTGCCCAGGCTTCTATCAAATGCTATTCCCCACCGGAAGCAGCATCGAGAGGGTCAGCCACGCAGGCTGGTGGTCATACAGTTCTCAGCATGCATTCTGACTCTGCCCAGTGACTTGTATGACTATGCAAGTTACTTGACCTCTTTGAGCCTTTGTTTCCTTGACTGTGAAACAGGAACGTCCTACCCACCTTCTAAGATTATGATGCGAATTAAATGGAGGTAACAGATGTCAAGGACTTAGCATAGTGTCTGGGACAGAGAGATAGCTTAATAACTGGCAGCTTTTATTAATCTAAATCCCTCAAGGTCTCCCCAGATGCCACCGCTTTCTCTAATCCACCCAGCCAGAAGCAGTCTCTGCCCCACACAGACTCCCTGAGCCTTTCATCTGCTCTTCCTGGGACTTCTTACATTGGAGAAAACTGGGTTCTTACCCTTCTTGACTATGGGGACCTTGGGGAGGGAATGTGCTGGGAGTGTCACGATGCTCCTGGTGTCTGGCCAGAGTCAGGTGCTCATAGATCATGGGCTGAACAAATGAATTAGTGATGTAAGGTTGGGCTGTGACAGATGGGCGCCTTAAGCAGCCTGGACTGAGGCTGCTGTAGGTTCTCAGGGGTGGGTGGGGCCCCTGACAGCTAATCTCAGAGCCCTTTCCCACCCAACACTCCCCCACCCCAGCTCATCCCTCCCCCCAAACAGGCCTGTGCCCCAGAGTAGCAGAACAGATGACAAAATCAGAGACCTCATGAGAAGACTGCTCTTGCTCAGCCTACTGCTGCCCACCACGCAGGGACCCAGCCCAGGCAGGAAGCTCGGCCAGAGCAGCCTCTCTTCCAGGGAACTGTCCCTCTCCAGATCTCCAGAGAAGCCAGTCGGCTAGGTCTCCACGTGCAGAGGTGAAGCGCCTTGAGAATGCCCTCACTCGCTCCTTTGCTCCAGGATGGACTGAGCACGCAGCACATAGGGTGCTGAGGGTCCCGCGGATGCAGCCTTGGCCCTCATGGAAAGCCCACTGAGCGGGGTAATGCTTGCCCAGGGGGATGGGGCCTATAACAGCGATGCTGGGTGCTGTGGGGCACAGAGGACACATTCACCTTTCCTCACCCTGGGGACCAGGGAGGGCCCCACGGGGGGAAGCAAAGCCTATACTGGGTCTGAGGGATGAGCACGAGCTGGCCAAGAGAAGGCAGAGAGCATGCCACGCAAAGGGAACAGAGTTTCATGGGACTAAAACTGGAAGGAGACCACAGCACAAGTCTAGGGACTGAGAAAAAGTCCAGGGACTGCGCTGCAAGTGCAAGGGTGAGGTTGCAGTGGCTGGGGAGGTGGGTGCCTGGGGTGGGGGCGGATGTCATAGCTGATGTCCTAGTTGCCTAGCCCTTTGCTTTGTTGGTATACAGACTTCTCTCTCTGGGCCTCACTTTCCCCAACTATACAGAGAGGGGAGTGAACTATGAGCTCAGATTCAGCCTTGCTTGACTGCACCAGAAGTCATAGACTGCTGGCTGGGCCCAAATCTCCAGAATTCTTGCAAAGTGTTTCCAGGTGGGGAGAGAAACTGAGACACATCCCATAGTTCCCTTACCCATCTGTCACCATGCCACGCCCTGAGGGATCAGCTAGGATGACCATGGGGGCTCTTTCCACAACCTAGGGGTGGCTGACGATGCCTAAAGGGCAGCTCTGACCAAGCCGCCCTCCTGCTCAAAACCCTCTCTCTGTGCTTGTTCAGAGAAAGCCAAATTCACCAGCCTGACATTCAGCAGATCCACACCTGGCCCTAGTGGTCTTTCCCTCCTGCACACAGCATCTTCCAGTCTGTACACTCTACTCAAGTGATTGTTTCAGTCCAAGTGCCCAGCCCTTTACCATGGTCTTGTCCATTCCCTCAAGCCTGTTTCATCCCCTCCTGGAAGCCCCCTCAAACTTCTAGGGTTGGACATAGTCTCCTTCTATCCCTTCTGTGTCATCTCTGATGGGAGTCAGCCTTGCCACTGGAATGAGGCCTGTATCTATCTTATCCCACAAGGTGTCAGCTCCTGGGCATTGAGCATCTTGCCTGAGCAAGGAGGAGGGTTGGGGATTATGCCTGTGCAGCTGACAGGCCCCCTCCAAGGCTCTGCTCTGCAGGGTAGGGCCACCACCCCAACCAGTGGTTCTCAAACTGCACAGTCAACTGGGGGCTTGCTAAAACACACATTACAAGCCCTCCCCACAGTTTATGATTCAGCAGCTCAGGGCTACAGCACAAGAATTTGCTCCTTCTTTCCTTCTTTTCTTCCTCCCCCCTTTTTTTTTGTGGTATTGGGGATTGAACCTAGGGACACTTTATCACTGAGCTATATCCCCAACCCCTTTTTAAAAACTTTTAAAATTTTGAGACAGGGTCTTACTAAGTTGCTGAGGCTGGCCTTGAACTGCAATCCTCCTGTCTCAGCCTCCCAAGTACTGGGATTATAGGTGTGCACCACTGTTCCTGGCAAGAATTTGCCTTTCTAATGAGTTCATAGTTAATGCTTTAAATCAGGTTCCCACTAATTTAAACATTTGTCTTTTGTACAACGGACCTGATAATGACCCAATATGGTGTTAGATCTGACTGGACTCTCCAGATCCCCAGCTTGGTTTCTGGTCAGGCCATTTTTTTTTCAGTATTGGGGATTGAACCCAGAGGCATTCTACCTCCAAGCTATTTTTTATTCTTTATTTTGAAACAGGGTCTCACTAAGTTGCGGAGGGTCTCACTAAGTAGCTGAGGCTGTCCTTGAACCTGCGATCCTCCTGTCTCAGCTTCCCAAGTACTGGAATTACAAGCGTGTGCCACCATGCCCAGCTGGTCAGGTCATTTGGCCATCATAACTTCCACCTTCTCAGGAACTCCTGCCTTCTCAGGAACAGGAGGGCCTCGGGGCTGCCCTCCTGTGTCAGCAGTCATGGTTCCTGTTCATACCTGACTGTCACGGTTATGTTGCAAGATCCTGGTGAGGGCAAGGACTCGATCTGTTCAACTCTCATCCACTCTCATCTGTGCAACCCAATACCTGATAAGTTGATCTGATGGGGAGGGCCTGCTCCAACAGCAGGATTAACAGGGATCCTCTGCCTCCTGCTAGTTTGTCTTGAGGGGCATAGAACATGGAAGAGCCTGGAGCCAGGTGGACCTGCCTGACTGAGGCGGGGCAGGGAAAAGACTTCAACTCAAGATCCCATCCTGTCACTAATTCATGGCTGATTGCAGGCAAGTCATGAACTTTCCCTGCCTCAGCTTTCCTGTCTGTAAAGCGGGGATGATAAAATAAGACCTATATTTCATGGAATCAGTAGCAGCATGCAGGAAGTGCTCAGTAAACGACAGCTGCCTCTCATGCAAGTTGGGCATGGACACCATCCCACGTCCTGCCAGCCCTGCTCTCTCCCTGGTGAATTCCTAGTCACCATCCAGGCTCAGCTCAGATGTCACTTCCTCTGGGAAGTTCTTCCCATTCTCTCCGAGGAGAACAGAATCGTCTGTCTCCTCTCCACACACTGCACATTTATCTCTGTCCTTACACTCAGTTCCTATCATAGGCAGTTGTGCAAGAATCCATCTCTCTAAGCTTCCTGAGGGCAGGGGCCATGGGTTATCACATAGGAGAAGCTCAATCAATAACTTGCAGAACTGAATACACAAACACAAGTGGAAGCACATGCAGTTTGTAGAGTTACCAGGTGGTTAGGGTTCTGGAAGCCCTGATGAATAGGGGGCTAAGGTGGAGGAAGGCTGGGAAGGTAGGCTGCCACTTGCCTCCCGCTAAGTGATGAAAGGTGTGCTTCCTACTCAGAAATGGTGGGAGACATGAGGACATGGTTCCAATGGGGCTCAAGTTTTGGCAAGGCTTTGTCAGGATTTAAAAAGAAAAAAAAATCCTCTTCCCTATACCAATAGTCTTCAGGCCAGCCTGGCGACCAGAGACAGCAGGAGTAGCAGGCCTGGGCACCCAGGGCAAGGGCCTGCCCTTGCATTTACTCCTCGCAATTCCCCTGCCCTAAGGTCAGGGTTGCCCTAACTTGGCCCAAAGCTCCCAGCACCTAGGGCAGAGTATACTAACAAGGCTCACTCTGGGATTCCTGCCCATCTCCCAGGGACTCTGCTTCCCATGAAGCTTCTGCCTCTTCCTTCAGCAGCTCACAGAGCCCACGCAGGCCAGAGGGCTCAGGTCTCTGCCTGAAAAAGGGCCCAACTCATATTCTTTTAAGGGAGACTCTGTTTGCAACCGAAGAGCACAGTCCAATTTTACTTCTATCCCATACCTATTGGTTGCCCCATTCTCCCATCACAGGTGACTCACTGCTCTTCCCCAGGCCTGCTGCTGTGCCAATCTGGAAAGACTAGAGCTCTCTGTCCCCTCTTCACCCCTGCCAAATGCCTGGGACTTGGGCTGAACACCAATGAGCTTTGAGCTCTCAGGATGAAAGACTCCTGGGAAGTACAAAGTCACTCCCTGCTTGTTGTTATTTGTTCCTTGTGAACCCCAGGGTGCCAGGGAGCAGAGTGTAAGGTGCAGGCTGTACCCCAGAGTGGCAGGAGGACTGCTCCAGGTGCCAGGCTCAGCAGGGTCAGCCAGGGGCCAGGGCCAGTGGGGGAGTCTGCCAACTCCCAGATGCAGCTCAGACACATGCACTTAAGCACATCCCACCTCTGATCTGGCCCTGGACAGCCTAAAGGTGAGAGTTTGTTCTAGAAGTCTGGGCACTGGCTTTAGCATAGATAAGAGATAGGAAACAGACCTTGCAAGGATTTCTTTGTGCCCAGGGAATTCAAATAAGATGTGTCCAGTCCTTTTAGTTAATGATGCTCACCCACTTTCATACTCCAGGACTTCCTGGTGAAGAACAAAGCCTGTCCCATGTCCTCCCAGGGACAGATGCAGATCCCCAAGTCACAGGAGAGCTTCTGCAAAGGAGACATTTCTACTGAATCCTGGCACAAAGAATCTGACCCCAAAGTCACTCTTTAAAACAACACAGTACTGGACTATCATTTTCCTTGGGGGTAGACCCCGCTGCCCCAAAGCTCACAGCTCTCCTCTGCTGGAGGTTCTCAGGGACATGGGGCCTGGAGGCTGAGGCTCTGCCCTGGCCACGTGGAAGGTGAAAGCTGAGGGTGGAATGCATCTCCAGAGGTCTGGAGAGAGGCAGGACAGTGCCCCAGGTCACAGGGAGTCACAGCAGGAGTGGATCCCAGCTGCCTGGCTTCCATCTGTGCCATTTCACTACACCATCCATGGACTTATAAACTTATAACCCAACTCAACACTGCTTCCAAGGCTGTGCCCCTGGGATAAGAGGAAATAGGGAACGGGCGGGGGGGGGGCTGGTAGGGATACCAGGCGTCAGTCCCACAAACTCTCCGTGAGTCATGGTGCATGCAGACTCACACCTGCACCTCCGCCCCACCCAGCCCTCCTGCAGGGAGGCAGGGGAGAAGCCCATCTCCCTGCCCTGCCTGGTGTGTGGGTGGAGGCACCCTCCTGGGATATGCTAGGGAGGAGTTGAGGGGCTGCCTGTGTGTGGTCAAGGAAGAGGGGGAGCCAATTAATGCACGTCCCCTTCTCCCTCCCTCCCACTTTCCAGGTTCCCTCCCCACATCCAAGCTGAAGGTGCTGGTGAGTATCTTGCTCACACTTTCCACGTCTATACCTCCCAATCTTCCAACCGTGCCCAGCCCCGGCTCAGACCCCTCTCCTGCTGCCCAGAGTCAATGCTCTCCCCAGCCAGGCACTCCGAGAATGCAATGAGAGGATCCTGGCAGCTTCAGCCTGGCCTGGAGGGAAGAGCGGAGAGGACTCCAGCTCCATAGGTCACTGTCATCTTAATATCCATCCCATTGGGTTTGAATCAGACCCCTTCAGTTACATACCAGGGATTTAAGGCTGTTGGTTCTCATTGCCATGGTACTTTCTCCTGATATCTTGTTTGGAGCATGACCATCTCCCATGCCTCCCCCATTCTAGAATGCTACAGGGGACTGTCAATCCCCTAAATTCCTCTAGCCCAGGATTTGGGTCTGTTTGGTATTTGCTCATCAGCCAACTCCCTGAAAGAAGGCATCCTGAAGAGCCAGCTGCCTATTGGGAAGCAGGGAACAAGGGAGGGGGAAGGAAACAGCAGGAAAGATTATAGTGAGACATTAAGAAGGGCTTTCTCACAGGGGCAAAAGATACTGGAACAGATAACCGAGAGGCCTATGGAATCTCCCTCTCATTACCAGTTCTCTCCACCTCCACTCCCGTGAGTCCTCTACACTTTGCAGCGGACATGATCATTTCCCTGGCCCTGGTGATGCCCACCAGCCGAAGCCCACTAAGTGACTTGCCACCAGTTCATTTCCTACATCCCTGACATTGGGAGGGGACTCTTACTTAGCCAGTGAGGGGAGGGAAAAGAGGGAAGTGACAGTGTGGTTCATGGAGCCAAAGCCATGCATTTTTGATCCTGAAAAGAGGCACCCTGCATTCCCTCAGGTTGCAGATTGGGGTCCCATCCCACACTCCAGGAGCCCAGTATGAGCCAACCCACATCCCACTCATGGCTGACGGACATCCTTAGGGATGGGCTCTGAGACACACCTGTCCAGTGGAAACAGGTAAAGAGGCTGCCTGGATTTTGAATTTCCTCAGCTGCTTTTCTTTACTGGGCTGAAGATAGAGCCAATTCCTAGACTTCCCCTAAAGAGACCAGAGCCTTGCGATATCCTCCTACCCCATTATACAGAAATTCACGATAGGAAAGAGATTTGGCAAGACTGTCAACCACAACTGCAGCTTCCCAACTTTCAGTCAAGTGTGTTTTTGAAGCTATTTTTTTTTATATTGCAGCTCAGGTGGGAATTTTTATGTTGCAGAGATATGGCAAGATGGACATGGTTGTCCAGCGATGCTAACTTGAAGTTCAAAGCCTTATCTCCAGAAAGTACTTTGTGACTTTAACCTCAGTAAGCCTCTGTTACTCCCTCAGTAAAATGGGGACAGGACCACCTGCTCCCAGGTTTATTATGAGGACTTAATGGGGATGAAGCATGTGAAAATGCCTAGCCTATTGACTAGTACAAAGTAGACATTAATAAGATGCTTGCCTGAAGAAGAAAAAAGAAGTGAGAGTCCAGGGTTTCCCCAAGTGGGCCTCAAGGTTCTACCGGAGGATGTGTGCACCCCAGGCCCGCTGCTGGGAAGCCCAAGGCCAGTGCATTCCTCCACCCTGCAGCTGCCCAGGGAGGGCTACAAAGTGGTTTCAGCCCAGGGATCCGCTCATCTGGAGAGGTCAGAATCCTAGGGCCCCAAGGGGTCACTCCTGAAGACTAGAGGGGAACAACTGTCTCATGCCCGGTCCAGTTCGGAGGGAAATGTGTGTCACAGAAGCAGCGGCGTCCCCCTCGTTGGGGTTCCCGAGCCTGGAGGGCGTCCCCTCCGAGTCTCCAGCGGTGGCAGGCGCTGCTGCCCACGCTCCAATGGCGGGGCAGAACGGATGGAGGTGTGGCACAGGGGTGAGGGCAACCGAAGAGCGCACCTGGCTCGGGATCCCTCCGGGGAGGGAAGGCAGTGACAGCTCGCCGAGGGCTGGGGGTCGGGCCAGGCCCGCGTCTGCGCGCCCGCGGTTCCTGTGCGACTGCTCGGCTCGCAGCGCGGCTCGTCCGCGCCGGGTCCTCCCGGGTCGCGCTCGCACCCGCCCCTCCGTGGGGACGCGGCGGCCGGGGAGAAACGCGCGTCGCCACCGCCCGCCTCCGGGCGCGCAGCCCCTCGCCCGCCCAGCCATGCCGACCCCTCGCACGCAGGCACGCTCGCCCGGGTGCTTGTCACCCGGCGCTGCTCGCTCAGCCCACACTCACCGGCGCGGCGCTGGGGGCGAGTGAGCGGGCGGCAGGTTTCTCCCAGCGAAACGGGGTTTCTGGGCGCGCCGAGGTGCCCTACCTTTCTCCCCAGGGTCGGGCTCCCGCTCCCGCTCCCGTTTCCTTCCTTCTCGGTGCTTCTTGCCACGGCCACGGCCCCTCCTCCGGGGCTCCGACATTCTGCCCAGGGTCCCAGACGGTGGGACGGCCTCGGCTCTCGCTGCCGCGCTGCGCCCCCGCCGCCTGCAGCCCCAGTGCCGGAGAGCGGCGCCTTTCTTATAGGCGGTCACACCCTCCGGGGGAGGGGAGCCGCGAGACTTAACTCTTCCCCTCCCGCGCCCGCAGCCCTCGCCCCCCCTCCCCACCGCTCAGGCCGCAGGGGGACTGTGGGCGGCGGGTCCGGGCCCACCGAGGTAGGCAAGACGGGCCCCCCAGCGGAGCACTACAGACCAGAGCGCGCGGCTCGAGCTGGGCTGGGGGCCTGAGCACGACTGGGGAGTGTGTGTGTGGGGTAGAGATCCCCCAGAGAGGGCCAGGCTAAGGACAGCATGGGGGTGGGGAGACAGCGAGAGAAGGGCCCAGGAAGGGACCCAAAAGAAGCCCACTGGCTAGCCCGGCCGGCCGGCCGGTAGGAAGCACGCTTGCCTGCTGCAGCAGGTCTCCGCAGCATTGCTGGGTAGTTGGCCCGGGCTTCCTCTTCCCTGAACGTCTGGTCTCAGATTCCTGGGCGATCACCATCTGGGGAATACCTTTAATGCACTCCCATTTGCGCCTGGCAGGGGGAGGTCTGTGGCCCAGGAGCCCCTCCCAGCCAGGGTGGGCTGCAGCCTAAGGAGCCTGGGTGCTGGAGGTGGCTCCTAGCCCTGTCCCACACCCCCTCCACTCCACTCCCCAGCCCAGGTGGCAGCAAGCTGGCTGCTCTCTGCAAGACCTGTGAAGTGAACTCAGATGTGGCACCACTCTCTCCCCTGCACACATCCCTCAAACCGCAGGCTGTGGGCTAGGACAGCAGAGCTCCTGCCTCCTGCCCGCCTGGGTGTGGTGCTGAAAGGGTTACACAGCAAAGGCTCTCCCACTCCTGGCTCCCAGAAAGCCTGAGCCTGCGGTTTGCCTGCCTAGCTCTGCCTGAGGTGTCCCCTTACAGCCATCCCTACTAGAATCCCAGTCAAAGACCATCCCAGCCAGTCCTCTGCCTCCTTCATGGAGGGTCCCAAGGCATCTCTGGCTAGGGTACTCCTTAGGAGATCCTGCAGGAGGCTAGGACTCTCGGTCAAGGCCAGGGACTCTGGGGCTCCAGGGCTGCCTGGGGGGCCTGGCCAGAACTTGAGGCCAAACTTGGGAGCACAGAAAGTGAGAAGAGGGAGATGATGTCCACTCAGAGGGCTGATCTCCAGTGCTCTTGGGCCTCAAGCCTGTCTCATCAGGGCCAGCTTGGGGGAGACCATTTGTAAGAACTATTAAAGGATAGCAAGTACCCACCCCACTTCACGCAGATTTACTTTATGAGGGTGGCAGTAAAAGGTCCTGGGCAGAGCCAGTGCCGAAGACTGGGTCACCTTTCCAATACCCCGCTCAACACCCTCCTCCTGTCCCCCAGACACTGATCTTATATGAAGTCTTGCCTTCTCAGTCTGACCTCTCCAAGATCACCAGAGTAAGCTTTTTGGAACCTAAACTAGACCCCATCACCTACTGTTACCCCTGGTTAAACCTGAACTCCTCACAGGTATCTGAAGTCCCATTCCACAGGTCCCAGCTTCTAACCTTAGCTACAGGCCCCTCCGCCTGTGCTTCAGCTGCGTCTACCTGCAGGCCACACACATTATGCCCTGCCTCATCTCCACAACTCGCACACACTGTACCAGTCTCTGTCCTGAATGACTTTGCTCCCTTCTTAGCCTAGCTGACTCCTCTGTTCATTTGGCAAATGTGCAGGGAGGCGTCCTGTGTTTTGGGCACAGGTTAGGTGCTGGACATGGCTGTGAGCAAGGCAGACGTGGGCCCTCCTTCTGTAAAGGTTATAGTCATGGTGGAGATGGACAAATAGCAAATTACACAAAGGATTAATTAAAACTTGAGTTCAATATTAAGAAGACACACTCATTCAACTAACGTTTATGTATGTTGACATATAGGTTGATAGAAAAAACAAACTAGTAAGGGAAGGCTTTTCCTAGGAAATATTTAAACTGTGATTTGAAGAATGAGTAGGAGTTGGCCAAACTAAAGGGGAGCCAGGGAGAGCATTCCTGGCAGAAGCAACAGCGCATGCAATGGCCCAGAGGCAGGAAGGAGCTTTTGTGTCTTTGCAAAATCAAAAGAAAGCCGGTTTGCTGAGGTGTGTGTGTGTCTGTATGTCAGGTATGTGTGTGTGTGCGCACGTGGAGTGTGGGGGCATGTAGGAAGGTGAGACACATGCTGTAAAAGGAGCCTGCTGAGGAGGCAAGTAGTGGTCACATCAAGCAGGATGTTGCAGGCCCCATGAAGACACTGGGCTTTATCTCCCAAGCAATGGCTTTATTACTAAACCTTTTTTAAGCAGTGTAGCAGATGGGTGGGAGAAGGAAATGATTAGATCTTCTGCTTCCTGAATGCTTTTTATGTGTCCCTATAAGCACATTTCACTTTGTATTGTATTGTATTGTCTCCACCTCTCTTCTCACTGGCTAAGACCCTGTGAGGGCTGTGACCCAGCACACGGTAAGTGGTAGGTACCTCCCTGTAGGACAGATAAAGGACCCCTTCCAACTGGTAAAAAGTGGCCAAGGGTAGCAGCAGGACAAATGGCTCCAGGCGGGGGCCAGCAGGCCAGCCGAAGATACCTTCTCCTGGGCACAACTTTCCTGGCATCCAGGGCAGCTCAGGGCTTGGTATCAGATAAATGATGCAAGTCAGAGATGCCATAGAAATTCCAGGGGGGTACAAACAATCTCTAGGATCTGGGGCATGCAGACATAGTGCTGAGGGAGGCGGGGCTTAAAGAAGGCCTGGAAGAATGGGTAGGATTTTGATGGGCGGGCAGGTGAGGCGTTCCAGTTGTGGGGTATGGCAAAGATCTAGGGGAGGCATTTCCTAGGCACTTGCTCAGGAGACAACGAGCAGGCCGGGATTATGTTAGGAAATTATGGGAGCCACTAATAACTAATACAAAGATACTTCCTGGGCACTTATGGTATGTTAGAGCTCATAGTGCTGGGCACCCCATCCATGCTAGCTCTTGCAGTTCTCACAGCAATCCAGAGAGGTAGGTTCAGTCATTACCTGCGTTGTACAAAAGAGGAAACGGAGGCTAGGAGTGATGAGACTTCTCAACCAAGTCTCCTACCTGGGAAGCTGCAAGGCCAGGACTCAAGCAGTAGTCACCTTTCACTGGGACCATGCCTATCACCATGAGACCAGGCTTTTGGACCTTAATAAATATTGGGAATTCACTGATGCTCTTTTGAGGAAGGGCATGATATTTGGTTAGAAAAGTGAATGGAGTGGTAGGATGACTGGAGTGGGCAGGATGGGTGAGAGGAAGAAAACAGTGGAGGCAAAGGAGGCAGTGAAGCAGGGCAACCATTAGACATTTATTTAGAGCCTGCTATGTGCCAGATGCTGGACACTTCAAGCGTCAGGGACAGAGTGCCTGAGCCAGGGGGAAAGACAGTGAAAATAAGACTAGGAAGAGGAGCTGTCCTTGGATTAACTCAATTCCTTACCGCACTGAAGTAGGTCTGCTATCAGCCCCATTTTGCAGTTGAGGAAACTGAAGCACAGGGGTGAAGTCATTGTTATTTCCCTAAGTCAGTACCTGGAGTTAGGAACCTAGGTCAGAGGGGGGTTAGGAACCTATGCAGTTGGGCACCCACAGCTCGTGCTCTTATGCACAACTCTACAGTGTTGCTCAAGAAGATGAAGAAAGAGGGTACGAAAAGGACCCCTGTAGCCCAGCCACTGGGCCTCCAAACTCTAGGGCTGATGCTGAGTGCCTAGGACACATGCAGGTGGAGAGAGGCTGACGGCACCAGGGACGTGCCTGCAGGGCTCCTAGTGCCCTGCCACCCTGCTCCTAGAGCAAAGCTTCTCAGGGGAAGGAAGGACAGCTGGGTGCTATTGGGCCCCAACAGCCTGGCCAGAGCTCCTGCTGGGAGCTTGAAAACGACCTTGTGGGCCAGGCCTGTGGCCACAAGAATGCCTTCTCCCTACCACAGGTCGTGGGATGCCCTGTACACCCGCCTGTGGAGGCAGTGGACCTGAGACCACGGAGAGACCACATCACCCAGAAATGAAGCCACCTCCCTGCCTGTTTCACAATGGGACACTAATAGTAACACAAGTTAATTCGATTCCATTAAGAAGCAAAAACACAATGCTTAACTGGCTTACAAACTTTTTTTTTCCTTTTTAACATTTTCCCTTCCACTTTGAGGCCGTGCCATGGGCAAACTTTGAAGTTTAGGAAAGTTTAGACTTGTTTGAGTCATGTGCAAAAATGCCTTTGAGTGAAAAGGGGAAGAAGAAAAAAAATCACAGTACCCCTTCCCCCACCTGAGACTCTGGGGCTCCAAAAGGATTCCCTATAAAATGATCTTGCAAAGGGGTCTCTGGGACGTACCTGGGGTTTGCCCCGTCCCCTTGGACTCACTATGCCATGAGAATTCTCAGGGACAGTTTCAATGACCTCAGGCCAGGGAGGGCCCTATGCAGTCCTTCAAGACCTCTCCCCTGCCCCAGGAGAAAGCACCTCTGGCCATCCCTGAGCTGCTGTGTGTTCTCCTGGGAGTGAAAAGTCCTTAGAGAAGATGAGGCTACCCTTACCTCAACCACCCCCATTTTAGTGTCTCCAAGTTATGAGGCTCTACTCCCCTACTCCCTATACAATGAGGCCACCAGAGGAGGAGACAGAGCAAATGCCACTCCCTGCAGGAACCACAGAAATTCCCACTTGCTCAGGAGGTTCCACCAAGCCTGGGAAGCCCATCCCAGGGTGGCTTCGGGATGCAGGGGGGTCCTGGCTGGAACCAGTCACACCCTGAGGAGTGTGTGGGGGCCAGACCTGGTTCCCCAGGCAGAGAGCCCCTCCCCTGCCCCATCAGAGCCAAGGAACAGGCCCTTTGCCAAACCTGTACCCTGGTCTGCAGCTTCCATGCCCTGTGAACCGCAACAAGTTTCTTCTCTCTCACCCATTTCCCTCAGACTGAGAATGAGATGGCCACAGAGAAGGGGTTGTATGGGCTGCAAGAAAAGGCCGGGGTGGATGCCAGGAGGCCTGGGCTTGGACCCAGTTTTGCCCCCTAGATCAGGTTCATTTTGCACACCAGGGACCTAGGCTGCACAACAGAGAGATACCCTCCAAATTCCTCCACCCTCCAGTCCCAAAAAGGCTTCAGGAAACTGGGTGGCTGAAAGAGTGGGGGGCTAGAGATCACTGTACAAAGCTCTTCACCTTGGATCATGCAGGCTCCAGTCAGTCCTCCATAGTCAGTGATGCTCTGAACAACACTTGGTCTCCCCTCCCAAGAAATGGGCCTACGGGCCTTTCTCACAGGGATTGCACTGGGTGGCTGAAGAAACTCATCTCTGATCTTCCAAAAATAAGGATGCTTGAACAGAGCTCCATCTTAGGCATCTCCCCATGCTCAGAGGCCAATAGAGCTAGGGTACTGAGCTGCACCTCCCTGCCATGCCCTTTTGACCCCATGCCCCTTCCCTTAGCATCCATGGGACACAAGGTCAGCAGTTCCAGTTCCTGAGCTGGGCCCCTGGTTGTAGGGGCAGCCATGGGTGGGCACTTCTGTTCCCCATCCCCACGATTTAGGAGGCGCTTCTAGGCTCAGTCCATCCAATCCAAGACCCAGAAGAGATTTCCTGCTCCCTGCTCAGAACTTTAGTCTCTGTCCTTCATTTCAGACCCTCTTTGGAGAGAGGAGGTGGATAGGAAGGGCCAGGCCTACCCCAGGAGGAGCCCCAGGAGCGAGCTGGGAGGGACCAGGAGAGAGAAGAAAGCATTGACCAAAGAGAGAGCGGGGGAGCCTCCTCTGGCTCCAGGGGCCGGGAGAAGAAAGTCAGGCAGCCATGGGAGAGCAGACGAGGGGAGAGGTGAGGCAACAGGCAGGCCTGGGCAGAGCTGGGAGCAGGACTGGAGAGGAAGTGAGAAGCTGGAGCAGCCCCAGCAATGGGGGGCGGGGGTGAGCAAGAGGACAAAGGAGGGAAGCAGAGCAGAGGCCAAGGGAGGCAGCATCCTGGGGCCTGCTGTGTGCCCTTGGGCAAGTCACTTTCCCTCTCTGGCCTGCTCCCCCACCTGGAAATGTGAGTTTGGACTAGATGATCTTGAGAGATCCTCCCATCTGAGGAACCTAAGGACTGAGACCATCAGTAACTTAGCAAGACCTGGTTTCAAAATACAAAATAAAAAGGGCTGGTGGTGTAACTCAGAGGTTGAACGCCCCTGGGTCCAATCCCTGGTCACCCCCCCACACACACACACAGGGGTGGGGGCTGGGAGTAGAGGAGTGAGCGCACCCAGGCCCACAGAGGAGGAGGACACATTTATTGGCCCAAGGCTTCTCCAGCTCCACACTCTTCCTGGCCCTTTCCTTCTGTGGCTTCTGAGCGGTACCAGGCCTCGTGGCAGGTGAGCAAGTACCCTGGAGTCCTGCTGGCAGCTCTTCAAGGAATTTGCCCCATCTGAATGGAGACACCTGGGAGACTTCAGCGCTTCATTTGGTGCCCCAGAGCTATAGTTCTCACTGAGAGGTGGGAGCCTGCTGTCTTCACCAGGATGGGGGTTGATTCCACCCTTCTGCCATTCTCCCTCTTCACGCTAACTGCACAATTATACAGCAATAATACTAACTAGTACTTGCATACAGAGTCCTGTGTAAGTATATCATTTATTTATGTAATGACATAATGACTTGTTTGCTGGCCTGGGGACTGGGGCGGGGTGGGGGACCATGCTGCCAGGGCTTAGCTACTGTCTACACCGTCCTGGGGATACAGTGACTACATGGATCAGCAACCCGTGGGAGCCATTGTTCCCAGAAGCAGTTGTCCATTGTCCTGCAGGTTCCATCCTGGCCCAGTAGATAGAAGTAATGAGGAGACAGCTCTCTTAAGATGGAATTTGCTAGCTGGGCGTGGTGGCGCATGCTTGTAATCCTAGTACTTGGGAGGCTGAGACTGGAGGATCCGGGTTCGCGGCCAGCCTCAGCTACTTAGTGAGGCCCTCCGCAACTTAGTGAGACCCGGTTTCAAAATAAAGAATAAAAAATAGGGCTTGGGTGTAGCTCGGAGGTAGAATGCCCCTGGGTTCAATTCCAGTACCGCAAAAAAAAAAAAAAAGATGGAATTTGCTTACAACTGTCCATCTGCTCTGGGTGGTCAGGCCAGAGGAGCCAGCACCCATCCCCATCCCCTTGAGGACTGCGGAGGATCCTTTAGAAGGGTGCAATCCTTTTCCAGTCAGAGGGAGACAATTCAAGCTAGGCTGGCAAATTTGGAGAGACTCCTGGTCACCGCCCAAGGAAACGAGGCCTTGCCCAATATAGGCATTTGTAAGCCTGAAGGCAAAAAACTCTCTTCTGTCTCTCAGCCCTGCCCAGCCCATCCCTGCCCAGCCCAGCCCAGCTCTGCCACCCCAGCCCTGCCACCCCAGGCTTGGCTGCTCCCGGGACCACAGCCCAACCTCCCTGGCCTGGTCTGGGCGCTGGTTTCCATTCTATGCTTAGACCTCTTGGGAATTCCCAATGGATAAGTTCATAGATGCTAACTTCATAGTGGCTGGGGCAGGTCTCAGGGACCTTGGAAATCCAACTTTGGCCTATTTTCCCTTCTTTCTAGTACCCCAAATCACCCCTTTCTTTCTTTAGCTTATGGAAATTCCTGCACTAATCACAAAGCGAACACCTCTACACCTTCTAGGATGCAGGCTCCTAGGGCACCCTGCAGCTGTGAATACAATTCACCCAGGAACAGGATCTACAAATTCCAAACAGACAAAATAAGGAAATAGGGTCAGGAAACCTGCATTCTCCTTTTAGCTAGGCCAGCTTTTTTTTTTTTTTTTTTTTTTTTTTTTTCTGGTGGTTTCTAAGGCTGGCCTGTTTTCCCCTGTGGGCCTCAATGGCTACTTACCTGTAAACCAGAGGGAAACAGAAATGCGCTCCAAGGGCCATTCCAACAACAAACCTTCAAATAAGAGCTCTGAGTGTCTAAATATGTTCTTGGCTCTGGAAATTCTGTCCTCTCACCATTGGTTTCTGTCCTTCCAGCCAGGCCTCTAGCAATCTCCCTCCCACCTCCGGAAGGTCAACCACTGGTTCTCTGCAAACCCCTGCTCTTCCAAGCCTGTGGATATCCATGGGGCTGGTGGTGGGAAGTAGCATGCATGCACCTGGCCTCAGGAGCTCTGAGCACGTGAGCCTGGCTGTTGGATGCTTCAAAATTCCTTGCAGTAGCATTTGATCAACACCTGCCATCATCATGACAATGATGACAAAGAGGAGGACGAAGGCCGGGCGTGGTGGCGCACCCTTGTAATCCCAGTACTTTGGGAGGCGGAGACCGGAGGATCCGGGTTCGTGGCCAGCCTCAGCTCTCTCTCTCTCTCTCTTCTCTCTCCTTAGCGAGGCCATCTGCAACTTCGTGAGACCCGGTTTCAAAATAAAATATAAAAAATAGGGCTGGGGGCGTAGCACGGAGGTAGAACACCCCTGTGTTCAATCCCCGGTACTGCAAAAAAAAAAAAAAAAAAAAGAGGAGGACGAGGATGTTGACCTCGATGGCCCTCTTGGACCCATACTCACCCCTCAACCTATTTTCTCTGCTCTGCCTCTGTCACCCAGGCTTTTTGAAAGTATGGGTCTTTCTCCTTCACTCTGGAGAGTGGGTTCTGAAGACTGCGGTCAATAAAATGCCTACCACAAGCCTCTGTCTAATTGCTCACTGTGCTGGGGTTCCAACTGATGCCCAGCTGAGGGCCTCTTTGACATAATTTTATACATAATTTTCCCCTCCAAACAGTTCTGCAGCTCCAACGCCACTGCTCCCTCGTCCCAGAGCTCCCCTCGAAGCCAGTGGCTTCAATAAATCCCTAGCCTGAGGGCACAGCCACCAGAGCCCTTTTTGCCTTTGCTCCTGCCTTCCTTTACTGGCTCCTTGGGCCACCGGGCCCAGTGCTGACAGTGCTCGCTCAGCACGGGATACTTTGTGGCCAGCATGGCACTGGGCACTGTGGGATCCAAGGACCCTTTCCTCACAACCCGGGAGGACCACACTGCCGCAGAGGGACACAAACCACAGCTTAAGACAGAAGGAGCAACTTATGGATAATTTTCTAGGAGAGCATCAGACTAAGTCTCCTGGTAGTTCCTTGCAGGGAGAGTTAGGTGTGACCTGCGTGGTCTGTCAAGGTGAGCTTCCCATAGAAGGAAGGGGAAGATTCCAATGAGCAGAAAGGGCTGGAGTTGGGATGAGAGCTTGGAGTGGGAGTGTGGGGGCCATGTGGTGGTACGCTGATTTATAAGGAAAACTGTGGAACCCTAACCCCACTCCTGTGTCTGCTGGCCTTTGTCCCTACCCCCTTGGGACTAGGGAGCTCATACATTGCAGGAGCCTTAAGGCCACCCGGGCACAGATCCCAGCCTTATTCAGATCTACCATCATCTCTCTGCCTTCCTGGGTTTCACATTGAAGAACCCCTCCCCCAAATGAATATGCACATGTGCACACCCACCCCAGATGACGACTTCAAGAGCTCCACTACCCAGTGCCCCAGGCCCCTTTACCCCTTCCCCGTCACTCTCTTCCTCACTCTCATTCACTCACACTGCACACACTCCACAGCCCCATCCCTCCTGTCATAGCTCTCCCGCCTGTTACATAACTCTGTTTGGGATTATTTTTGCCCAGAGGTATGAGCTGCATTTCTGCATATTTAAGCTGTCCTTGATTCATTCCTGCCTGTTTCTTAGTTCTGTTTGCCCAGGTGCCCGCCCCACCCACTAGCTCTGAGGCCCCTGGGAACATTCTCACGTTGGGCTCAGTTTGCCCCACGACTACCAGCAACTCTGCTCCAGGACCAGAGGAACTGACCCAGGGTCACACCGGGTCCCCCAGGCCATGGTGGGCTCCTGGGATGGCTGCACTGGGCTCACAACAGCCCCAGGACCCTCCACTGCTCTCCATTCTCCCCTCCTGGTGAGCCATGGCCCCTGAATGTCCTAGTCCTTTCTCTTCTGGTTGCACCCCAGCCCTGTAGCCCCAGGGTGTAGCCCCCCTCCCCCGTAATTCAAGGGGGAAGGGACAGTGGGAGGAAAGACTAAATACTAATTAATGGCTTGTTTCCCATTAGCTTCTTACAAATAGAATGGCTTAATGTAATTACTGAAATGGTTGCAAGGGGGCTCTTGTTGCATTGTAAAATAATTATCTGACAATGATTATTTTATTTTTAAGAGCTCATTAACAAATAGGCTGTAAATGGCTTTCTCGCCTTCTCTCCTGCTGTGGAGACAGGGTGATTTAGTGGGTAGAGGACAATGAGATGGCGAGAGCCTTTTTGTCCGGGGTCACTGGTTGAAATAAGAAGTTGGCTCAGCAGTTTCCAGCCTCTGCAAGGAGCCGGCGCCAGCTGAGCTGCCAAGGCTTGACAGGCTTGGTGGTGGCCAGGGCCCCCCGGCTCCTGCCCACATTCCAGTGGTATCTGATGCAGGCCTCAGATCTCTAGGTCACTGGGGAGAATATTGAACTCCTCAGAAGAGACTGCCACCCGAACTTTGCTCCCAGCATGCCAGCGCTACCATTTCCACACCATGCCCCACGCACCAAAGGCCCTGTTCAAGCCTCACGCACTCCCTGCTGCTCTCCGCCCAGGTGCCAGGCTGTACTGCCTCATCCATAGGCACACTCTCCTGATCTGCATGCAGCAGTTATATAGCTTAAAGATTATGAAAGGCTATGTGGTGAATTCTAGATGATCGGCTGGTTAAAAGGGAAGGATTGTGGTGACATTTGTATTGCAGAAGATGAGATGGGAGTGCAGAGGATGTTCCCCTGGCGTGTGGGTCAACCTGGCAAGGCTCAGTGGGAAACCACAAAGTAGGTTCAGAGAATGAGGAAGAGTCCGATTTGATAGGCATCAATGGCATGTGTAGAGAGTCCTGGGAGATAAGGTTGGGAAAAGTGCACGGGCAACAGGCTATGCCGAGGAAAGAGGGCCCACGGGTGGGTTCTGAGTAGGGAGGAGACCCAATCAAGCTCTAAAGGGCAGAGCACAATGTCACAGGAGGATTCTGGAGGCAGCAGGATTTATCAGCACATTTTTCAAAAAGGGCAGCAGCCGCCTGCTACAGCCTCACTGGGTGCTTGCTACAAATGTGAAGTACGGTTCCCATCCAGAGTGCTCTGAACTACAGTCCCTGCAGTGGGGTCAGGATGTGGTATTCATTATTATTCCCATGCAGGTGGTATATGAAACACCCTTTGAGAAAATGGCTCTAGAGAATCCAGTCCTCACCCCTTAACTTGGCATTTAAAACTTTTTTTTCTTCAGTGCTAAGGATTGGACTCAGGGCTTCCTGCATGCTAGGCAAGTGATTTACAACTGAGCTACATCCCCAACCCCGCTAAAACTTTCTATAACATGTCCCTACAATCAATTTCCCCTTATAACTGCATTTTAAAGTTAATTGAGACATAATTCACATGCCATACAAATGACTCATTTAAAGTGTAGAATTCAATTGTTTTTTGGTCTATTCATAGAATTGTGCAACCATCACTACTGTAAATTCTAGAACATTTTCATCACCTTTAAATGAAATGCTGTACATTTTAGCGCCCCTCATTTTAGCTCCCCATCCCCTAGGCAACTATTGACCAACTTTCTGTCTCCATAGATATGCCTATTCTAGACATTTCATATAAATGAAATCATATAACATGTGACTTTTTGTGACTGATATCTTTCAGTTAGCATAATATTTTCAAGGTTCAACTATGTTGTAGCATGTATCTTATGGCGGAATAGTATTCCATTATATGGATATACCACATATTATTTATATATTCATCAACTGATGGACATTTGGGTTATTTCCACTTTTTAGTTATTATAAATAATGCTTCTATAAACATTATTGTACAAATATTTGTGTGGACATATGTTTTCATTTCTCTTGGTCATATATAATACCTGAAATCCCACCTGGAAGCAGGATTGCTGGGTCAGAATGGTAACTGTATGTTTAACCTTTAAAGGAACTTCCAGACTGTGTTCCGAAGCAGCTGCACCATCTTACACTCCTCCCATCGTACATTATGGCAGTTAATGAAGGTTCTGCTTTCTCCACATTCTTGCTTTGTTATTATCTGACTTTTTGATTGTAGCTATCCAGGTGGATATCTTGTGATACAATTCAAATATCATACAAATTCACCTATTTAAATGGCACAATCCATTATTTTTCAAATATTATATTATTTTTTATATTCATTTATCGGTGCATTGTAATTATACATTTGATAAGTGTCAGGTTAGCAGAATCATACATGCACACATTGCTCATTTAGCCCTCCCTCCCCTTTCGCTCCCTTTAGTGCTCTGCATAATGATTGAGTCTTATAAGTTTGTATATATACATCATGCGCTTTAGTGTGTTTCCCTCCACCCCTCTCCCAACTCCCTCAGTTAGGTCATCTTCTTTGTTCATCTAAAGTTTTCTTCTTCTTTGTCTGGAGTCCCTTCTAAGTCTCCTTCTATCTAGCTTCCACATATTAGGGCGGACATCCGCCTTTTCACTCTTTGTGACTGACTAATCTCACTTAGCCTAATGTTCTCTAATTCTTTCCATTTCCCTACAAATGATGTAATTTTGTTCTTCTTTATGGCTGCGTAAAATTCCATTGTA